>CAJQUN010000253.1:600000-850252 GCA_907163345.1 Haberlea rhodopensis | reverse complement strand
AGGCACCACATATGTTGTGGAAGAAGTACCTGCTCAAGAGACACAAGCCCAGCGTAGGTCTGTAAGAGAACACCGGGAGCCACAAAGATATGGATTTCTTGTGACTCAACAAGGTGACTTACTACTTATTGATGAGGATGAGCCGTCATCTTATCAACAAGCTATAATGGGCAATGATTCTGAGAAATGGCAAGAGGCCATGAAATCTGAGATGGAATCCATGTATGCAAACCAAGTATGGACTTTGGTTGATCCACCTGAAGGGGTGCGACCCATAGGGTGCAAATGGATTTTCAAGAAAAAGATCGATATGGATGGTAACGTACAAACCTATAAAGGTCGACTGGTTGCAAAAGGATTCAAACAAATTCATGGTATTGACTATGATGAAACCTTTTCACCAGTGGCCATGGTTAAATCCATAAGGATCTTACTTGCAATAGCTGCATTTCATGATTATGAAATCTGGCAGATGGATGTCAAAACAGCTTTCCTTAATGGAAATCTGCTCGAGGATGTGTACATGACACAGCCCGAGGGTTTTGTCGATCCAAAGGATGCTGGAAAGATATGCAAGCTACAACGATCCATTTATGGATTGAAGCAAGCTTCTCGGAGTTGGAATCTTCGTTTGATGATGCAATCAAAGAGTTTGGTTTTATCAAAAACGAAGATGAACCTTGTGTCTACAAGAAGGTCAGTGGGAGCGTAATCATTTTCCTAGTGTTGTATGTTGATGACATACTTCTCATTGGAAATGATATCCCTGCCTTACAATCTGTAAAGATTTGGCTAGGAAATTACTTTTCGATGAAAGACTTAGGAGAAGCCATCTATGTATTAGGAATCAAGATCTATAGAGATAGATCGAGAAGGCTTCTTGGCCTAAGTCAAAGTACATACATAGACAAAGGGCTTAAAAGGTTTGGCATGCAAGAATCAAAGAAAGGATTCGTGCCTATGACGCATGGCATTTATCTCTCGAAGGAACAGTGTCCTTCAACACCTGATGAGAGACAACGCATGAGTAAGATTCCATATGCGTCAGCTATTGGATCTATCATGTATGCCATGATATGTACTCGTCCCGATGTATCGTATGCTTTGAGCATGACGAGCAGATATCAAGTTGATCCAGGTGAAGGTCACTGGATTGCTGTCAAGAATATCCTGAAGTACTTGAGAAGGAACTAAGGATACATTCTTGATTTATGGAGGTGAGGAAGAGCTCAATGTAATGGGTTACACTGATGCAAGCTTCCAAACTGACAAAGATGATTTTCGATCGCAATCTGGATATGTGTATTGCCTAAATGGAGGTGCTGTGAGCTGGAAGAGTTCAAAGCAAGAACAGTAGCCGATTCTACAACGGAAGCTGAGTATATTGCTGCCTCGGATGCAGCAAAGGAAGCGGTTTGGATGAGGAAGTTCATTTCTGAACTTGGAGTGGTGCCTAGCATTAAAGATCCGATAGAACTCTATTGTGACAACAATGGAGCGATTGCATTGGCTAAGGAACCAAGATCTCACCAAAGATCCAAGCACATACTTAGGCAGTTTCCATTTCATTCGAGAAATCGTTGAAAGGGGAGATGTTAAAATATGCAAAGTACCAAAAGATGATAATGTATCTGACCCATTGACGAAGCCACTGTCACAGCAGAAGCATGATCGTCATACTAGATCTCTAGGCATTAGGTATATGTCTGAGTGGTCTTAGTGCAAGTGGGAGATTTGTTGGGATATGCCCTAAGACAAATCATTAGATGATTGTTTTGACATACAATGTTTATGATTTCTTGAATGGCAATCATTATTATATATTATTCTTTTAACTGTGCAATGTGAATTAATATATATGTTAATGTCCTTAGAATAATATTGTATTATTCTTAAAGATGTCCCTAGTCAAGTATTATCATTAATAGGGATAATGATAATACGTAGATACTAGTATGTGTTGATTGATGAATTGTTCATTGATATGAGATATCAAATCAACACATGGGTACATGTTAGAGAACGATGTACTGGACAGACCCACCATGAGAATGCAACATGGATAGTTATATGATCGTCATATGCAATTCTCATAGTGATAATAATGTATGTAATCCTTACGACTTGTGATCATCAGAGATCCCAACATAAGGAGTTATGTATCTTGATATCGTCAAACGTTACCCGTAACAGGGTAATCTATAAAGGCGACTATTGGATACACTACGAATTATGTAGAGGGATGTTGACTGATCGAGATGGGATTTGTCCCTCCTATATAACAGGAGATGTGTTTGGCCCTTGATCAAGTGAGAACTAAAATGCATGGCCATGCTCGAATGAGTCGATATGAGATATCGAGCTTATTCGGTTATCTAGTTCTACTTGGGGATCAAGAAATAGAGATTGAATATACGAGTATGACTATTCCACGACTCGTGTTCAATCTAAACACAAAGGACAAAGGGATTAAGTTACATGGTTAATATTATCACAAGTTCTAAAGGTTATGTCGAGTCATTGACATTCTTGTAATTTGGGTAGCCTCGATGTGTTGCTAGACACCGCTCTTAGCTTGTAATGAGATTTTATGTCACTGCCAACATTACAAGATCCTATCGGGTCGCACAAAAGATTAAATCGATAAGGGAAATTAAATTCATTGGATGAATTAATTAATTAAGAAGAGTCTTAATTAAGTGATTAAAATGTTTTAATTAAATCATGGGTTTGGGCCCATAACACTTTAAGAAAGTCTTGAACCTTAATTAAAAGCCTTATAATATAAATACAAGGTTTTGATTAATTGTTAATCATACTTTCATATCATACTTTGATATCAAAAACCTAGCCACCAAGACAAGGAGCTCTCGACCACCTTGTTGGAGAAGCTCTCGGCCGCCATCCTTCTTGCTTCACTCGATTTCTTTGTAGTCGACGTGAGGTAGAGTTAGTTGAGCGCCATCCTTTTGGTTTTGGTTCAAGAATAAGTCTAGCAACTTGTTCTTGAACATCCCTTCCCGATTTGATCGTGTGGATACCGTAGAGGCAAGACCTTGGAGGTGTTGCTTGTGACTCGGAGTTCGTTGGACGTGCTGCTCCGTGGAATCTGCTCAAACACGCTACAAGGGTGAGAATTGTGTAAACCTTTATCCGATATGATATCCTATGTATAGATCCATTGTTCTAGTAATCCAAAAAATTTATTCCGCTGCGTTGTATGCTCTAAGGATTACTAACAGTGGTATCAGAGCCAGGTTCAAGGCTCATATCGGATTTATGTGGTTAAATAGTTTAATCATATTTAGATTAATATTGCATGCTATTTAAAACTGTATGAACATATATGATATGTTAATATCGAATTTGTGAAAATCATCGTAAAATTATATTTGATATAAATTGGCGAAAAATCGAACCATACATCAAAAGTGTCCGGGCATCACCATCACAAATGACACACGGCTAACCACATGAGGGCTAGGGTTCTCGAACCCTTGGCTCGAGATGGCTTAGTCGTTGTGGCTAATAATTGTGCATGGAAGTGTCGAAACTTGATTAGGGTTTAGAACCCAATGGCTCGTGACGGCTAGCTCATGACGGCTAGGGTTTCGAACCCTAGTAGCCGTGCATGGGCTCGGCCATCGTCGCCTCTTTGCTAAGGTTTTGAACTCTTTGGCTCGATAATGGTTCAAGCATGCATGGATAAGTGGCTTCACCACATGAGAGCTAGGGTTTTTCGAACCCTTGGCTCGAGATGGTTGAACCACCACCGTGCATGAACTGACCATGATTCGTGGCTCAAGAATTCCGGCGTTTTCGATCAAGTTGGCTCGATGAAGACCAAGAAGTGGTGCACGGCGGCTAGGGTTTGGAATCCTAGCGCCGCCGCCGCTAGCACAAGGCTCGGCCATGGGCTAGGGTTTCGAACCCTAGGCCCATGCCATGGTCCAGCCGTGGAGCATGGTTGGTTCGAACCATGGTGGTTCGTAGCTAAGTCGAAATTAGTTCGTGGCATGTGATGTCCCGAGCGTACGATAATTTTTCAAAATTCTATTTTACAGTTTTAATTAGAATTAAATTTAAAATGTTTAGAATTTAATTAATTAAATGTTAATGCATGCTTTATGTGTTGTTTGAGCATGGTGCGTGGTTATAGCCCTTTGACCTATTAGATATGATTTGTGGATGTTTGTAATTCATAATACGACCTGCGTGTCGTGCCTTCTCTATTTCATTCTAAATGTAATCCCTCCCCTATGTTCCCCTCGAATGTGAATCGAGGAATTCTATATCTTGTAAATAGTGTAGTTTATTTTATTGATGGTGATCAATGAAGATGGAGCATCGTGCCGGGATGAGGAGGCCATTCACAAATTGGAGCCAAAGGAAGGTGCTTGTGAAGTTACCTTAGGTTGACTCTTAGGATTTTCTCATTGGCTTGAGAAAATTATTAGTAGGGGCTATAACCATGTCACGTTTAATTATGTATGTTGATGCATGATTTATCTTATGTTTTAGATTGATAATAGTATTACACATATATGTAGATATGTATACAACTATATGTAGTGGACATATTTTAAATTATCAAACTAATCATGAGATCAATAAATCCCTCTAAAATATTAAGTTTTAGATGCCTTCCAAAATTAAAAGTACTCGTCAAAAACTCGATTGTACATGTGTGGGTTTGCCAAAGCAAAGCACCGTGGCAATCTTAGTAAGGCGCGAAAGGATAAATGTGATATCCATTATACTTAAAATTGGGCACGACTTAACTAAGTTATCTCAATAGGATTGAGAACTTAGAGGCATGGGTTGGATTATAATTCATTTGATGAATTGAACAAAGTGTTGTTCGTCCAACTATCCAAGAATTATATGTGATATAATTGACAAAGTGTTGTCTACCTAAACAACCGAGTCTTGGGCGATTAGCCAAAGCTAACTCAAGATTAGGGGAAATATGGATCTTGGCCCACTAAAGGTTTTGAGGGTTGATATTTTTTAAATAAAATAGTGGGAGCATTATTTAATGTAAGACCATGTTAAATGATTAAATCATAAACTTATTTTGCATATTTATATTGTAGATATCCATGGCAACTAACAACGTATCAAACACATTATCACTGCGATCGGTCCTTGAGAAGGACAAACTAAATGGGACAAATTTCCTAGATTGGCATAGAAACTTGAGGATAGTCCTCAAACAAGAAAAGAAACAATATGTCCTAGAGGAACCTTTGCCCGCTGAGGAACCTCCCCTAACAGCTACAAGAGCTGATAAAGATGCTTACAAGAAGCATCAAAGTGACGCACTTGATGTTGGGTGCCTTATGCTTGCCACCATGAGCTCTGAGCTTCAGAAGCAACATGAGGAAATGGAGGCGTTCGATATGATCGAACACTTAAAGCAATTGTACCAACAACAAGCAAGACAAGAGAGGTATGACGTCTCTAAGGCGTTATTTCGGTGCAGGATGGTAGAGGGAAGCCTAGTTGGAACTCATGTGCTCAAGATGATTGGGTACATTGAGAATCTGGACAAGCTGGGTTTTCCATTGGACCAAGAGTTGGTCACCGATGTGATCTTGCAATCGTTGCCTGAGAGCTTCAGTCAATTTGTAGTAAATTACAATATGACTAACATGGAAAAGACTCTACCACAATTGCTTGGTATGTTGAGAACATATGAAGCAAATACAAAGAAGACTAAGGCCACAAATGTTCTTATTGTGAATAAGGGCAAATGAAAGGCCAAAGCTAAAGGCAATAAGAAAGCAAAGAAGGTCTTTGTTAAATCTAAGCCAAAGTCTTATGCACTGAAACCAAAGGGAGGGATAGCGAAGGAAGGGAACTGTTTCCATTGCGGTGAGACCGGCCATTGGAAAAGAAACTGCAAAGTATATCTGGAGGATCTAAAGAAAGGAAGTGTGACTTCCGCTTCAGGTATTTTTGTTATAGAAGTCAATTTATCTACTTCTTCATCATGGGTATTAGATACTGGATGTGGATCTCACATTTGTGTAAATGAGCAGGACCTCAAAAAGAGTAGATTGTTGGCGAAAGACGAAGTTGATCTCCGAGTTGGAAATGGAGCAAGAGTTGCTGCATTAGCTATAGGAGATTATTATTTATCTTTGCCTTCTGGTTTATCATTGATTTTAAAAGACTGTTATTTTGTGCCATCCATTACCAAAAACATAATTTCTATTTCTTGTTTAGACAAATGTGGTTTTTCATTTATAATAAAGGACAACTGTTGTTCTATTTATTTAAATGATATGTTTTATGTTAGCGCACAAATGGTGAATGGTCTTTATTTATTAAATCTTGATATGCCTATCTATAACATAAATACTAAAATGATTAAAAATAATGATTGTAATCCGACTTATCTCTGGCACTGTCGCTTGGGTCACATAAACGAGAACCGCATATCTAAACTTCATAAGGATGGAGTATTAGATTCATTTAATTTTGAATCATATGAAACATGCGAATCTTGTTTAATGGGCAAGATGACTAAAGCCCCTTTCAAGGGACATGTTGAAAGGGCAAATGTTTTATTGGGACTAATACATAGTGATGTATGTGGACCAATAAGTACACAAGCTAGAGGTGGTTTTCAATACTTCGTTATATTTACTGATGACCTCAGTAGATATGTGTATGTGTACCTAATGAAGCATAAGCATGAAACATTTGAAAAGTTCAAAGATTTCAAGAATGAAGTACAAAACCAGCTTGGCAAAAGTATCAAAATCCTTCGATCAGATCGAGGAGGTGAATACTTAAGCCAAGAGTTTCATGACTATCTAAAGGAATGTGGGATAGTCCCACAACTCACTCCTCCGTATACTCCACAATGGAATGGTGTATCCGAGAGGAGAAATCGAACCTTGTTGGACATGGTTAGATCAATGATGAGTCATGCAGATCTTCCAATATCGTTTTGGGGACACGCTCTAGAAACATCGATTTTCTTACTGAACCGTGTTCCATCTAAATCAGTGGAAAAGACACCATATGAGATATGGACTGGGAAGCGTCCTAGTATGTCTTGTATGAAGATTTGGGGTTGTGAGGCTTTCGTTAGACGTCACGCCACTAACAAACTTGGACCCAAATCTGATAAGTGTTTATTTGTGGGGTATCCTAAGGAAACAAAAGGATACTATTTCTATTATCCCACCGAGAACAAAGTAGTTGTTGCTCGGACTGGTGTATTTCTTGAAAGAGAATTTATTTCTAGAAAAACCAGTGGGAGAAAAATAGAACTTAGTGAAGTTCAACCACAAGAAAACACTGAACCTGAGATTGAGATGGAAACAGAGCAGGCACCACAATCTGTTGTGGAAGAAGTACCTGCTCAAGAGACACAAGCCCAGCGTAGGTCTGTAAGAGAACACCGGGAGCCACAAAGATATGGATTTCTTGTGACTCAACAAGGTGACTTACTACTTATTGATGAGGATGAGCCGTCATCTTATCAACAAGCTATAATCGGCACTGATTCTGAGAAATGGCAAGAGGCCATGAAATCTGAGATGGAATCCATGTATGCAAACCAAGTATGGACTTTGGTTGATCCACCTGAAGGGGTACGACCCATAGCGTGCAAATGGATTTTCAAGAAAAAGATCGATATGGATGGTAACGTACAAACCTATAAAGGTCGACTGGTTGCAAAAGGATTCAAACAAATTCATGGTATTGACTATGATGAAACCTTTTCACCAGTGGCCATGGTTAAATCCATAAGGATCTTACTTGCAATAGCTGCATTTCATGATTATGAAATATGGCATATGGATGTCAAAACAGCTTTCCTTAATGGAAATCTGCTCGAGGATGTGTACATGACACAGCCCGAGGGTTTTGTCGATCCAAAGGATGCTGGAAAGATATGCAAGCTACAACGATCCATTTATGGATTGAAGCAAGCTTCTCGGAGTTGGAATCTTCGTTTGATGATGCAATCAAAGAGTTTGTTTTTATCAAAAACGAAGATGAACCTTGTGTCTACAAGAAGGTCAGTGGGAGCGTAATCATTTTCCTAGTGTTGTATGTTGATGACATACTTCTCATTGGAAATGATATCCCTGCCTTACAATCTGTAAAGATTTGGCTAGGAAATTACTTTTCGATGAAAGACTTAGGAGAAGCCATCTATGTATTAGGAATCAAGATCTATAGAGATAGATCGAGAAGGCTTCTTGGCCTAAGTCAAAGTACATACATAGACAAAGGGCTTAAAAGGTTTGGCATGCAAGAATCAAAGAAAGGATTCGTGCCTATGACGCATGGCATTTATCTCTCGAAGGAACAGTGTCCTTCAACACCTGATGAGAGACAACGCATGAGTAAGATTCCATATGCGTCAGCTATTGGATCTATCATGTATGCCATGATATGTACTCGTCCCGATGTATCGTATGCTTTGAGCATGACGAGCAGATATCAAGTTGATCCAGGTGAAGGTCACTGGATTGCTGTCAAGAATATCCTGAAGTACTTGAGAAGAACTAAGGATACATTCTTGATTTATGGAGGTGAGGAAGAGCTCAATGTAATGGGTTACACTGATGCAAGCTTCCAAACTGACAAAGATGATTTTCGATCGCAATCTGGATATGTGTATTGCCTAAATGGAGGTGCTGTGAGCTGGAAGAGTTCAAAGCAAGAAACAGTAGCCGATTCTACAACGGAAGCTGAGTATATTGCTGCCTCGGATGCAGCAAAGGAAGCGGTTTGGATGAGGAAGTTCATTTCTGAACTTGGAGTGGTGCCTAGCATTAAAGATCCGATAGAACTCTATTGTGACAACAATGGAGCGATTGCATTGGCTAAGGAACCAAGATCTCACCAAAGATCCAAGCACATACTTAGGCATTTCCATTTCATTCGAGAAATCGTTGAAAGGGGAGATGTTAAAATATGCAAAGTACCAAAAGATGATAATGTATCTGACCCATTGACGAAGCCACTGTCACAGCAGAAGCATGATCGTCATACTAGATCTCTAGGCATTAGGTATATGTCTGAGTGGTCTTAGTGCAAGTGGGAGATTTGTTGGGATATGCCCTAAGACAAATCATTAGATGATTGTTTTGACATACAATGTTTATGATTTCTTGAATGGTAATTCATTATTATATATTATTCTTTTAACTGTGCAATGTGAATTAATATATATGTTAATGTCCTTAGAATAATATTGTATTATTCTTAAAGATGTCCCTAGTCAAGTATTATCATGAATAGGGATAATGATAATACGTAGAGACTAGTATGTGTTGATTGATGAATTGTTCATTGATATGAGATATCAAATCAACACATGGGTACATGTTAGAGAACGATGTACTAGACAGACCCACCATGAGAATGCAACATGGATAGTTATATGATCGTCATATGCAATTCTCATAGTGATAATAATGTATGTAACCCTTACGACTTGTGATCATCAGAGATCCCAACATAAGGAGTTATGTATCTTGATATCGTCAAACGTTACCCGTAACAGGGTAATCTATAAAGGCAACTATTGGATACACTACGAATTATGTAGAGGGATGTTGACTGATCGAGATAGGATTTGTCCCTCCTATATAACAGGAGATGTGTTTGGCCCTTGATCAAGTGAGAACTAAAATGCATGGCCATGCTCGAATGAGTCGATATGAGATATCGAGCTTATTCGGTTATTCTAGTTCTACTTGGGATCAAGAAATAGAGATTGAATATACGAGTATGACTATTCCATGACTCGTGTTCAATCTAAACACAAAGGACAAAGGGATTAAGTTACATGGTTAATATTATCACAAGTTCTAAAGGTTATGTCGAGTCATTGACATTCTTGTAATTTGGGTAGCCTCGATGTGTTGCTAGACACCGCTCTTAGCTTGTAACGTAAAATGAGATTTTATGTCACTGCCAACATTATAAGATCCTATCGGGTTGCACAAAAGATTAAATCGATAAGGGAAATTAAATTCATTGGATGAATTAATTAATTAATTAAGAAGAGTCTTAATTAAGTGATTAAAAGGTTTTAATTAAATCATGGGTTTGGGCCCATAAGACTTTAAGAAAGTCTTGAACCTTAATTAAAAGCCTTATAATATAAATACAAGGTTTTGATTAATTGTTAATCATACTTTCATATCATACTTTGATATCAAAAACCTAGCCACCAAGACAAGGAGCTCTCGGCCACCTTGTTGGAGAAGCTCTCGGCCGCCATCCTTCTTGCTTCACTCGATTTCTTTGTAGTCGACGTGAGGTAGAGTTAGTTGAGCGCCATCCTTTTGGTTTTGGTTCAAGAATAAGTCTAGCAACTTGTTCTTGAACATCCCTTCCCGATTTGATCGTGTGGATACCGTAGAGGCAAGACCTTGGAGGTGTTGCTTGTGACTCGGAGTTCGTTGGACGTGCTGCTCCGTGGAATCTGCTCAAACACGCTACAAGGGTGAGAATTTTGTAAACCTTTATCCGACATGATATCCTATGTATAGATCCATTGTTCTAGTAATCCAAAAAATTTTATTCCGCTGCGTTGTATGCTCTAAGGATTACTAACAGTACCTGTAGTGCAAGATGACCAGGCCATTCAGGAAGGACGCGGTCAGAGACGGAAACAGCCGCGTCGTTGTGGTACTGGAGGGGCATTATAGAGTTTTAGCCTTAATATATGTAGTCATGTTTGCCTATTGTCAATCTTATTATTAAATGTAATGGATGTACTTCCATATGAATGTCTTATTTGATATGTGACAATAACAATAACACAATAACAATAACAATAACAATAACAAGAACAATAACAATATCAAAAAACAATTACAACTTTATTGGTTTTGGGAACTCGATGGCATATGTCGTCTTGCCCGGGCTTCAGGCCAATCCATCTCATTGTGCATGCGTGTTGTTCGGTCTCGACCTCGTCTTCTTATAGTAAGCAAGGTGGAATTGTGGTACAGTTCGAATGACGGGGTTTCCCAATACTGCTCTCCCCATAATGGCTCAAATTGACCTTGATATGTGCTCCAATATTCTTGCATATTATAATACTCCTTGACAAATGTTTTTGCGTTTATGCCATAATTTCGACATACTTGTATCACATGTGAGCAAGGAATGCCAAATTCTTTCCACTTCCCACAAGAACATTCCCTTGATTTGAGCTTCACAACATGAGTATTACCCCCACGTCCAACTTGCATCCTTGTGATAACTGAGGCTGTTAGATGCCTTCGATCAAACATCTGAACTTCATGATGAATAGAGTGAAGATCAGCCCGAGCATATTTTTCAAAAGCATAATCCGGCCATTCTTGATTATTTTGGATCATTCTATTCGATTTTGCCACTCGCTCGAAAAAATAATGCACACAACGATCGAATGTTAATTGTACAATGACAGTGATTGGAAGGCGACGTGCACCTTTCATTACTCCATTTATGCACTCCAACATATTTGTTGTTAGGATACCACAACGCCATCCTTCATCATGAGCAAGTGTCCACTGAGACTTATCAATCCGATTCAGGTAATCAAAAGCCCTTGGTTCAATGGTTTTGATCTCTTCCATCGTACGCTCAAATTTTATCAGTTGATTTTCTGATCCATCTTTCCAACACAAGTCTTTTAAGTGCACGTTTTTTAAACGACTATTAAAGTTTGAGCAAAGATGTCTCAAACAAAATCGATGCACTCCACGGGGGGGTTTGAAGTCGGGGATACATTCGGCTGCTGCAATAAGGCCCGGATGTCGATCAGAAATCAAACACACACCGCCAGATTCTCCAATAATGTGTTTGCTAACCATCTCCAAGAACCATTTCCATGACAAAAAATTCTCTTCACCGACAATTGAAAAATGCCAGCGGTAACACTTGATTATTCGCGTCCATCGAGACAACAATCAACATCTTATGCTGATATTTTACATACAGATGTGTGTCATCCACTGTAATAACTTGACGACAGTGCCGGAAACCATCTATACACGGTTGGAAGGCCCAGAAAACATAACTCAAAGTTTTTTCTCTTGGTCTTGCATTATCAAGATGATCCCACTCCACGACTGTGCCTGGGTTCCATTTTTGCAAAGCTCCCATATAGAAAGGTAATTTATTGACCGAGCTCTCCCAGGTTCCATACACGTTCCGTACTGCACGTTTCAAACTATGCCAGCCTTTTGCATATGATATTTCAAATCCATACTTATCTTTCACTGTTTGAATCGCATACTTGATTTCATAAGCTGGATCACGACGAACGACTCCCAATAACAAGCTAGCAATCATATTCTTATCCAAGTTAGAATGATCAAGCGATAGCTCACTCAGCAGACAAGTGTGAGGACCACCATATTTGGTTATTTTGAATAACCCAACTTTTTTATCCAAACATGCACGCAGGTACCATCTGCAAGGTATATCCTCTGTACCGTGTTTGCATATTACTTTCCACAATGTTTTTGTACTCTTAACAACGTGGTACTCACGTTTTGCAACACGTACTGAATAATCTTTCACAGCTGCCTGCAGATGAAATTTATCTTTGAAGACCATGTTGCGATGGATTTCACCTTTGGAGTAATCATAAAAACTCCCCCAACGACCTGTTGGATTGTCAATCGAATCTCCAAAAACTTCTGGATGTGTCATGGAAAAGAATGGGATTGTTGGATAAAGATTATGATCATTTGTCATGGTTGTAACTTACACTTCTCGTCTCATTGGTGCCCCCTCCTCTTGGTTTTCAACTGCTTCTGCCATCACACCAATATCAACTTCATCATCATCAGCATCAGTCTCATCATCAGATGGAATCCCCTCTGGTTCAGAATTAATTTGATCACCAAAATCAGCAAAACAGTCTGCTCGTGGCTCATCGGCAACATTATCAACATCTACTGGATGATCATCTCGGTCTCTACCACTATATGAACCCTCAGCTTGATGTCGAGCAACAGACGTCTCTTGAATAACAGATGTCGTCAATCCTTCTGAAAAACTGCCACTCATTGGCATTTCTGGAATATAATCATAATTCCTTGGTTCAGCTTGTATATAAAATTCCAAGCAACTATGACCCTGTTCTGAATCAAGTAGCCATGATCATCATCTATGGGTAAAATAGTCTGACGTAACCCCGAAAAATCTTTGAACATATGCCTAGCATATAATTTCAAAAGAAACTGGTTGCGATCGAACCCAGTGATATCATATACTTTATCTAATAATTGTAGAAAATTAATTGATACGGCGTTGTACCTCTTGATGGACCACGATCATATCGGACGAACTCAGAATCTTGTATAATATTACCCCCCAATAAAATAAAACTTGAATAGACATATTTTGATAACTATAGATAATTAAATATTACTAGTAGCTAATAAAATCTTTTCTGATGTAGAAGATCAGCTAAAGCTGCAACTACAGAGCATAATCAGAATTTTACCATATAACATAAATATTAAAAGAAACTCGAGTGAATGTGTGGGAGAAATGTGAGAGGCGGAGGGCTTTATTTATAGCACAAATAGTTCCGCCAACTCAGTTGGCGGAATTATTATAATAATGTCACGCCAACCCAGTTGGCGTGACCGTATAAAAACAAAGGTCACGCCAACTGAGTTGGTGTGACCCAATATTTTATATGATCACGCCAACTCAGTTGGCGTCACATATTGGACACGCCAACTGAGTTGGCGACTAATGTTACTTTTTAAATTTGTTAATTTTTCAGGTTATTTTTAAAATTATTTATTAAATATAGGTTATTTAATTAATTTTCCCTCCATTTTTGTGCTATTTCTATTTATTATTTCTCCAATAACATTTATTTCAGATTTGACTAATTATCAATTTTGAAGTAATAAATAAGTAAAATAAAGTAAAAAAAAAAATACGGCAAGTTTTAGAATTAAATTGAGTGGAAAATCCGATACACGAAACTCTTGCGGTGAACGGGGTCTGGGAGGGGTCGGACCCATTGAGCTTAATGTAAGCAGCATTCCCTTACAATGCAAGAGACTATTTTCGCGACTCAAACCCACGACCCCCAAACCGCATAACAAAAAAGTTTACTGTTGAACTAAGGCCTCACCTCCTAGAATTTAAACTGTTATAAAAGATTATATTGTTTAAATACGTATTCTACTTAATTTTTAAAATCTTACAAAATAAATTTTAAGTTTACTAAACCTTTAAATTATATATATAACTTGTTTAAAAATGTTAAACAAACTAATTTATGAGCACATAATGTATCTAAGATTTAATTTTATCTATTAATTTTTAAAATCTTTAGGTAGTATGTCTTAGAAATTTAAGGAAACACTAGTAGACGACGCACACGCATTACGTGTGTAACGTAATATATAATGCATATGAATTGATTCGTGTAATGAATAAATGAGACATATACATTGGTTAATATTACAATTCAAAAGATGCAACAAAAAACAACAACAAACCATTGGAGGGGGTAGTTTGGTAAATTCAAATTTGCCATACCAAAGTAGTTATTATAAGGGGCTTATGCATTATAATATAGTAAGATAGTAAGATATAGTAAGATATTATCTATACTAGCAGGTGACGCACACGCGTTGCGTGTGTAACGTAATATATAATGCATACGAAATAAATGAGACATATACATTGATTAATATAACAATTCAAAAGATGCAACAAAGAACCACAACAAACCATTGGAGGGGGTAGTTTGGTAAATTCAAATTTGCCATACCAAGGTAGTTATTATAAGGGGCTTAGGCATTATGCAACAAAGAACCACAACAAATCATTGGAGGGGTAGTTTGGTAAATTCAAATTTGTCATACCAAGGTAGTTAGTATAAGGGGTTTAGACATTATAATATAGTACAATTCAAAAGATGCAACAAAGAACCACAACAAACCATTGGAGGGGGTAGTTTGGTAAATTCAAATTTGTCATACCAATGTAGTTATTATAAGGGGCTTAGGCATTATGCAACAAAGAACCACAACAAACCATTGGAGGGGTAGTTTGGTAAATTCAAATTTGTCATACCAAGGTAGTTAGTATAAGGGGCTTAGACATTATAATATAGTAAGATAGTAAGATAAAATGGATATTAAATTATTTCAATGAAATATATAATAAATAATTATGTGGCGCTAAAACGACCCCACGTCTCCTCGTTCGCTCTCTCAAACTTCCCACAGCCGAAACTTCCCACGTTTGAAATTTTCTCCTTTGAATCTTTAATCCATCTTTGTATGTACGCTGACCAAAACACCTGTTGATTTCTGGTTTACCACATTTTTCGACTTTCTGATCACTGATCTTAGTTGCAGGAAAATACAGGTATATTCATCATATGTTTATTTATGGAGTTGGTTCAATTTTAATAAAAAGTTGTGATTGTCTACTAGTATATTTGATTTTGTGGGCGTGTAGCAATAGTTTGAATTTCATCGTTGTTTATGATCTATATTGGATGTTGACTTTCTAAAATTTTGATTCAAAATACGAGAAATTCTGTTGGAATATTATATTCCGCTCACAGATTTGCGGGTTTTGAATCTCAGAATCTGAATATGATGGACGTAGTTGGAAGATTTTGATGATGATGATTGATATTTATTATTTCATTATTAAGTTTGTGAAGGTTCTACGAAGATTATACTCGAAATCTACAGATACATGCAAGTATTAGGGAAAAAAACAGACGCAAATTATTATTTCATGAATTTGTTTACGCAAAAATTTCTCTGCCTTTATTTTATGCATTAAAAGGATTCGCGATCCATATTTGTTCCTACAGGAGGATAAAAGAACTGAAATTTCAAATCCCCCACGTTTATGTATATAGTAAACATTTTTTTTTCACGACGCTTAATTAATCTTTATTAGAGGCTTAATTAATGTTTCTTAGTGGCTAATAGTGATCGAAGTATTAAGTTTTTGTTGTTGTGTGTAATAATGGTACCGTAAGTTCATGGGGGAGGACAATGAGCTCTAATTGCACGTGGCCTTCTGTCTGGGTTCATGTATATCTATATTTAATGTGAATTGGTTTACCTTATTTTTCTAAAACAAGTACCTTGTTGTTGGATTCAAGAGTAATATAGTAAGAAAAAAGGAGTAATATGCTCGGCTTGATTCTTACATTACTCTGTAATTATGCCTAATCATTTATTTTGATTTTAACTATTGTTTCTCTCGAACTAAATATTAACTTTTGTCTAATCATAAAAAAGTAAGACTTTTTCACTTATTCACGCGATTAATATTGCAATGTGTTTGACAGGGTAAGGAAAGATATCATTTTCACTGAATTCCTTTCATGAAAAGGAGTTGGTTATGAGAAGGACGAACGCACAGAGGGGCAGAGAACTCTATTATTAAATGTGAGTTTATTTACTGAATATGTGTGTGCTGCGTGTGTGTGTGTGTGTGTGTTGTATACGCAGTTCCAACCCAGGCAACCATGGCATTCCCGTGAGGGGACAAAAGGCTGGGGACCATGAACAAAGAGGAAATAAAATATAAATGGCAAAAGTGAAAGCAAGAGTTGGCTTTCTTATCCTACCGACACCCTTCCATTTCTTATACTACTCTTCTGCCCCCATTTTTCTCCTACTCTTCCCCAACTTACTGAGGGAATGGCTAAATTTACTGTATTTTCTCCTTCGTATATTGTGATTACTTCCCCTATCTTTTTCATTTCATTTGATATTCTTTTAAAACTGTTGCTTTGATTTGCGATCTGTGTGGATTTGGGCCAGGTTGGATGGTCTAAAAGTTTTGTTGATTGAAATTCTCTATTTCAACTTCGTTGAGATCTGGCTGTCTGTATAGATATTTTCTTTTGTGCATCTTTTCCTTTTTTTTATCATTCCTGATTCTTTTTTTTCTAATTTTCCCATCTGCGGTATCTTACTTTCGGCTGCAAATTTCTGTGGCAGATTTTTTATATGGGAAAGGAGATCCTGTATCGCAATTGGTGCAAGTAAGAATAGATTAATTGGGTTTAGTGAAAGCCTATTGAGTATATGTTTATAGTGGGAAATTGTGTATGAAACGGTACATCAATGTGGTGTATTTATGGATGTATATGAATCAGAAGCATCGAGACCACCACTGGTTCCAGCCGATAACAAGAATGAAACTACCCATCGCTCCCGAACGAGAGAAGTTAATTCTCGGTATAGGTCACCTACACTCTCTGCAGCCTCTGGACCAAAACGTTGCCCTTCACCTAATGCCAGTAGGACATCACCAACCTCAACTGTATTGGCACCAAAAAGAGCTATTTCAGCTGAAAGAAAACGCCCCTCTAGACCATCGTCGCCACCCAGTCTAATTCCATCAACACCAATGCATGATACAGCTGTAGAAATGCTATTGGCATCAAAAAAGGTAGTAGGCAATAGATTGCCAGAGTCTCTATGGCCATCTACAATGCGGAGTCTTGGTATCTCTTTTCAATCTGGTACAATCTCTGTTCCTACGAGCAAGAAAGAAAAGCCAGTATCTCATGCTCTCACCGATCGTACACTGAGGCCATCATCTAATATAACTAGTAGACAAGCTGAAACACCTGCTTCAAGAAACCCCACGCCGGAGAGGAAGAGGAGTCCAATGAAAGGAAAGAATTCTGATCAATCTGAGAACTCTAAACCCGTTGATACCCTGCACGCTCGCATAGTGGATCAGCATCGATGGCCAAGCAGAATTGGTGGAAAACTGTCTTCCGGTACTTTGAATAGAAGCATCGATCTGACTGATAGAATAAACAGAACTACATCTTTGCCCCATTCAGGAACAGGTGTACCTTCACTTCGGAGGTTATCTTTGGATGGGACAAGTAAACCCTTGCAAAAATCTTCCAGTGATTTGTTAATGCTATTATCTCGTGATGATAGCGGAAATAGATGTTCAATTGATGACAGTTCACTGAGTAGACAAAAGTCTGGATCTTCGAGATCATCAGATAGAACACTATTGGTGAATGCAGCAACTAAAACTCAGTCTGTGAAAAATCCTGGATCACGCCCTTCGTCACCCTCGCCCTCTTTATCTAGAGGGGTCAGTCCATCTAGAACTAAGGCTACTAATCCTTCTTCTAGGGCCCCAAGTCCTGCTCAGTCTAGACCATCCAGCCCATCAAGACCTCAGAGTTCTGCATCTGTTCTTAGTTTCATTGTTGATGTTAAGAAAGGAAAGAAAGCTTCAAATCACATCGAAGATGTTCATCAGTTGCGCCTATTATATAATAGACATTTGCAATGGCGATATGCAAATACCCAAACTGATACTGCACTGCATTCTCAAAAAGTAAAAGCAGAGGTTGAGACTTATCTTTTGAACCTTTAATATGCTTTTAATTGTTTCAAATACATTGAATATCTTTTTCTAGGTTAATTTCCACTATTGATCTTTTTTATTATCCAGTTTTAAGTAAAAGATTTCAATTTTCTTCTCTTATGTGCAATGGCTGACGTGTTGCATTGCGATTTCTTATCTCAACATTAGCATTTTTGAACTTAGTACATTCCTTTTCTCTCAAGTCTTAACTATGAAACAAAAATTTATGAGCTAAATTAAATTGTGATGGCGGATGTGGCGCTTTTTTCCTCTTCTTCTTGAAATCAAATACATCTTTATCTATTTACACACACAAGTTGATTTGATGATTCAGAAAATGTTGTATAGCGTGTGGAGGACAATTGTAGATATGCTCGACTCGGTAGTTGCAAAAAGGATTGATCTCCAGCGGCTGAGCCTCCAGTTGAAGATTTACTCAGTTTTGAACAAGAATGTAATGAATCTCCACTTCTTAAGATGCCTGACTGACTTAGAAGTTAACCGATCTGTTTTATGAATTTCTTGCTTAATTGATGTGGTTTAGTTTCAAATGCCTCTTGCTCTTTATTATTTAGATTCTAGGAAGCATGATATATACACCTCAAGCTTTATCTAGAAAAAGCATATATAGCGACAAGTACCCAAGTTTCTCGTGAGCAAGATGATTTATTTTGACAGGGATAGAAGGAGGAGAAAAATTATTTAGAGAAATGTGACATTAACCGAATGTCCTGCGGTGAAATTTCTATTTGATGACTTGTTTGGCATTTCGTTAGGCATAATCTCAGCTCTAATGACTGTTGTATGTTTATTAATTTCAAAGCATCACATGTGTCATTTAACTAGGGACTTCATGTGGGCTATTTAAAATTCAAGTAACTTGATTGTCTGGAATATACTGATACCGGTGCTGAAAGTACTACTGTAAAATCATGGTTCAGGGAATGTTAGGATATTGTAATGTCTCGATTTTAATTAAATTTACGTCAATCAATTCTATCAAATTGTGATTTATCAAATTGTGATTGTTCACCTGATTATATGGTAGTTTTTGAGAGGCCACACAATATCTTCTTGGTTTGCATCACTCAATGTTATTACGTAGAAGTATGGTATGACAGAGATAAGTCTCATGGACAATGATAAAAATCACATGGAGTGGATGGAGGAAAGAAATTTCCAATTACAGTAAATTGCAAAGTTCGTAAAATGAAATTGTCAGTTAATGCAGTGGCTGCAACAGTTGATCATGCAGATAATTACAAGCTTATGCTTAACAGCTAGGCCTATAATAAATGCTTTGACTATTCTGTCTTTGAGGTTCTGTTCATTAAGACACCGACGAGGAAAAGCGCCGTTGAAAAATTTAGGAAATTGGAAAGAAACATAGATCTGGAGATTCGCGAACAAGCCGACCTTTTGAACCCATGAATGGAAAATAAGCGTCTTATTAACTAAAACATCTTAGTAACCTGGACGAAATAAAATTTTAGGCTGTCACTTGTCTAGAAGTGAAAGAGGCTCAGTTGAAATGAAAGATAGGAGTCCTTTAGCACAACCAGATCAGCTATTTGACAATGATTTGATGTTTCCCACA
Source organism: Haberlea rhodopensis (assembly GCA_907163345.1). Lineage (NCBI taxonomy): Eukaryota > Viridiplantae > Streptophyta > Magnoliopsida > Lamiales > Gesneriaceae > Haberlea > Haberlea rhodopensis. Next base: position 830,265 of record CAJQUN010000253.1, on the reverse strand, counting down.
CCGCTGGGAAGGCCATCCTCCATTTAGATTCTGAAATTGTAGATGCTTTGTTCCTATGCATATCTGGCTTAAGATGCCTAAAAGGGGCAGCAGGTGAACATTTTGTGCGAGACCTGGTTTATCTCAAGGATATGACAAATTAATTAGCCAAAAGAAGTTTATCAATTCAGGAACTTAAGATGTTCCTACCTTTTTGGGGTTTAAAGGGGTAGAGAAAATACATCACGCCAAGGTTTGTGTTCCAGGCTGATATGAATGGCACCGACGTGATTAGGCATGCTAGGATTGATATTGATGCTTATTAAAAGAATGCATATACCACTCCATGGTTTAAGAGTAGAAGATTTGACTTTTTGTTGTTACAATGGAACATCTATTGGGTTCTTATGGTAGATGCTTCATTATTCATCTGGGCTACAGGAATAAAAGTTGGGTACTGAAAAATTAGTGAGCATGCAAACCTAGGAACCCTCCTCCCTTCAAGATTTGATATGCTACACATACTTCTGCTAAAATTGCTACTTCTAAAGTTAGAAAAGTATTTGATGGTGTATTGTCGATTTCAATATATTTGAATGCTTGCATCATTTTATGTTTCCTCAAGATAGCTTAATGGCGGGAGAGAATTGAGTTTGAGGGTTTTCATGACATTTTCAAGTTATGAAGGTTGTGATTCAGGTAAACATTCAGAAAGATTATCTTCTGACATGTGCTAAGTTTTCTTCCGCTCTTGGATGACCTTGTGTACCTATCTTAACATGCATATTGTAATAAGAAGAGTTTCAGAAACTTCTAATTGTATTGTATATATAACTTTGTTACCAGGATGACCATGATGGGTTTTATGCAGTAATTTAGCATACTGATCATATTAAAATATATTGTCATCATGTTAATATGTCTCTATTCCCACTCGCCAGCAAAGTGTTTCCATTATATTTTCCTATTGTGGTATTCCTAGAGTATGGTAATCTTGCATGCAGCTACATTTGTATTTGTAGTTCACTGTTGGCTTCTAAGTTTACTAACTGAAATGCAACTCTCAGCTGACTGTTCTTAATGAGTGGGCTTCAGTTGAAAGAGATCATACTAATTCATTGACCTCGGCCATCCAAGACCTGCAGTCTAGCACCATCCGCATTCCAATCACTGGAGGAGCAAAGGTGGATAGCTGACTAGTCTTTGATGCTAAATTTTATGATTGGAAACTTAAAATAATCAAATATTTTCTAGGGAGATATCGAGACTGTCAAAGCAGCTGTACGGTCAGCTGTTGACGTGATGCAGGCAATGGGATCCTCACTATGTTCCCTACTTCCGCAGGTCTGAGAAACTCTGCTTTTGTATCCATCACATTCCACCTTTTGCCAACACAAGAGGGAGAATGTTATTGCATGCTATTCCTTTAGCTTATTCCGCAAAACTAATTGGATCGTCTACCATAAGTAGAATTTTATAACCACTAATTAGAGAAATTCCCAAGCCTCTATCTGCTATCAAAGGGTGCATTTTTCTAGATGGGCCACTGAGGACCTTATCAGGCTCGGTATATCAATTAATTGAGTATGCCAAACTAATATAATGAAGCTACTAATTTGAGAAGGACTGTTAGACGGATAGGGATAGGAAACTGGTTGCCCTGCGAATGTTTAGGCACTTCTTCACTTTTGACTTGATAACTGGTGGTTCTGTGACAAAATGTCTTAACGCATATCTGCCTAAATGCTAAAATAATTGGAACTTAGGAAGAAAGTGCTATCTTGCATTTTCGGATAAATAGAAGGGGAGGGTCCTTGCTTCCCAGTTTACACCCATGTGTCTGCTCTTAAAATTAATTTGATTTTTAGTTAATTATTATAACTTTTGTTGCGGTTATGTGTCACATGATCAAATGTACGATTTCAATTGCACATATAGGTGGAGGGGATGAATCACTTGGTTTCTGAACTTGCTGATACAGCAGCACAAGAAAGAGCCTTGCTTGATGAATATGAATCGTTTATGGGCTCTTCCGTTGCATTTCAGGTGAGGACAAAGAAACTTCCGTTAGGATACCAACTTCTTTTTTTGTTCTTCTACCCTTCCCCTTATTGGCTCTATTGCAATTGTGTGTAAGATAACAAAACTGAAGAGTATGAGTGATGGCCTATCAGAAGTTCGGAGTGCCTGGTGATAATTGTTCTTAAGTTGATTTTTCTTCTTCATTAGCAGCTTAAAGCTCGTCTCTGTGATGTTAGATAATATGTTAACAAGCTTATTTTTTCTCGTTTTTACAACTGTTGAGATTAAATTTCATTCTGTCAGCACACTTCCATCTGAAGAGCATCCATGTGCTAATTTCCCACTGTTACTATTTTATGGCAATAAGAAATTTAAGGATTATGATAAGAAATCTCAGATATTCACCAAGTAGACATCATGAAAGGATTTGCCTGTGCCTTTCTTTCTTATGTTTCTAACCAAAAGATAATAAAGTTAGTTTTTGCACTAAGTGATGCGCTTGAATGTGCTTCGGCAGGTAGAAGAGCACAGCCTTAGGACTCATATATTGCAGATGAAACATAAGCTATGAGAAATGGAATCGATGTTTTTTGGTTTTAAGTATCAGGATTGGATTTAGTGGGGAAAAACCCCCTCAGATGGGAAAAAAACATCAAATTTTAGGCTGAGTTGTACAGAATTTTAATTTTGCCTGCTGAAGAAACACTAATCGACCCCGCTCATCATATGCAACGTCCTTGATTATGATCATTCAAGATTTTGAAGAAACACTCTCATTCAAGAAAACTCTAAGTTCTTGGAATGTTCCAGATTAAGATCATTCAAGAGTTTTCTGAAACAGATGCTATGAATTTTAGCTGTGTTCTGGACGACTGGCACGGATGAGCTATCAATTGATGAGCAAGTTATTTTACTTGCTTGCCTTCTGACAATATTGCGGTTTAGGCTTTGCCACTAGGCCTGATTCGACTATGATGACCGCTTCCTTGTGTGTATATCTCATCTTTCTTTATTTTTTTGTTAGTTTTTATTAGGTTTGTTTAGAGTTTTGTGTTCTTTTCTTGTGTCTTTTAATCCATAGGCTCAAGCTTCCATTACTTTCTCTTCATGTATTTATTTTGTAAAAGCTAATCTAAAAGGAAATGTGAAAGAAAGTGTTGACTCATTGTCATCTTACCTTTCCTTGTTAAAATTATTTATTTAAAGGATATTGAAATATAATAGATTACAGATTTACTCGGTAATTTCTTTGAAAATTTACTTGATTAATATTTTGAGTCACAAGAACATCCAAAAATTAAAATATGTGCATAAGTAGAAGAAACAAGCGATCTAATATTTCATTTGAAAAAAAAATTTAGATTTTGATTAAAATTATGTATTAAATTTGAACACAAACAAAATTAATTTGTTATGATTATGGTCCCTCCGCAGCCACGGGTCCCCTATTGCTTCTTATATTTGCAATATTACGTTCCACAAGATTAAAAGATTATTGGTGTGTTTGCGATTGCTTATTTAAAATCATTTTTATGTTTATTTTTGCTTACAGTTGAAAAAAGTTATTCTTAAGCAAAAAGATTGAGTCTGTTATTAAAATAAAAAAAAACAGTTTAATAAACTTCAAATTATTACAAAATTACCACGACACAAGCAAAAATAATGAAAATATCTCATGATATGATTCTCTGCTTCTGTTTTACCTACTTATTTTTAGAGAAGCAATAGCAGAAGTAACGAAATAAAACACTCACAATCTGATTTTTTTGATCGGAAAAGCAGATAAGGAGTTTTGAAAACAATCACAAACACAACATAAAAATAATTGCTTCCATTTGCTACAATATATTACTAAGACGTAACTTTCTTACTACCTTAAAACAATCAAAACATGTAACAAATCAAAAAAAAAGAAAAATACACCAATTGAGCATCTTAAACCAGACAAATTTTCAAAGTGAAAGTTCACGTTCTCAGACAAACACATGATTCATTTGGCAAATAAATTCTTTATGAGGAAAGAAGCATATTTGTCGCCACACAGTTAGAGCTGTCAAAACAGGCCAGCCTGTCTAATCCGTAGGCCCAAACGGCCTGGCCTCCAAGCGGGTTGGCTAATGTAGGATCCGACTCGGGACATATTACTTTATCCCTTATCTGGTACCATATTCTCTCTGAATATTATGTACAAGAGTTTTAAACCTTTTCGGAAATAGCGGAAGCTTTTAAAGTCAAACATTCATTTACGGTAGCGGAAGCGTTTTTACGGTCTATTTATTAACAAATATCACTAAGTACAAATTCATTATAACGGTCCGAAAATTAATTAAAGATGAAATACTATAACAGTCCCGATAAGCCAACATTTCAAATTTTCCTAATTTCCCTCCGGTTCTAGCTCCGGTACTCCTATATCTGAAACTCACAATAAATAACAAGACAAACAGAGGGTACGTCTTTGAGGATTTAGTGAGGGAAAAACATAGGTAATTATCAAACAATGTAATATCTCAATATGATATGTCACGTAACAAAGATCTTGCAATCAAAGAATTGTCAATAATGAACAGTGACGATTCAAGATTTCAGAATGAATATTGTGGGCTAAAGAGGTGGCTCCCACCGAACAATTCAGTGTAACACTTTTCCCCACATATTCAGATATGATCTGTACAATCATTCATTTACGAGCCAATGTGAACCATTCTCCGGACCGTGAAGCAGTGCGCGTTGTTCAGATGAACCATGTACCGGACTGTCATCCATTGTTCATTGGAATCACTTTCTGGGCCGAATCCTCGTTGTCCAGTGGATTAAAAATCCACGGTTCTCATTCATTCATTCATTCAGTCAAAAGAATCATTCAATCGAAGGAACCGATCAATAATCGATAACATTCAGGATACTTAAAACATGCAAACCAAGATGACCAATGGAGCGATGTAATGTAACAATATGATAACATGTATGAACAGTGAGATAATGAATAACAATTTACTGTAAATTACAGGACAAATGTCAAAAATGGTTGTATAACAAGAAACTGGTAGTACACTTCAACTCGCAACTTGATATTTTACTAGATTGGCTCGATCTTGAACCCAGTTACAAATTTATTTCCTATAAGCATAATATAAGTAATTTATAGTGATTAGTGACCCAAATGCATGGTTGAACATTCTTAAAATTATTTTTGTACAAAACTTGTCCGGGTAATTTTGAATAAACTTTAAAAATTCATGATAATTCAACCATAAGTTGAAAAATCACGAAACTTTCCAGAAATGCCTAAAATCATTCCACCAACGTTCGGCCGTCGGAAAATTCAATATCAGGGAGGCCCATGGCCTGATCTCACGCGCGGCAAAAAATTTATAGTTCATTCGGCTTGTCGAGATCTACAACTTTCATTTAGAAACCATTTTGAAATTTCCAACCGATAGTGCCCAGATTTTGATGTTTCGAAATGATTAACTCGGGCGTTTCGGTCGTCAAAAATCAAAAAGTACGGTGACGTTTTGGGCAATCGGCCGACATAACCATAACATTTAACACATTTTGAACAACATTCATTTACACAAGACCAAAATCAGTTTGTAAATTGAAGAAATGAAGGCATGAACATACTACATCAAAACAGATTTATGGGTTGGATTTCACATCATGTTCTTCACGGGTTTTCAAATGTTCTGGGTGATTCGCTTTCGATTTTGATACACCTCTCAAACTAAATGCTTTCTGGGTTGGTAAGGAAGGTTGTGCGAAAATTTCAGAATTTTTGGACATGGTTTGGTAATTTCCATAAAACATTAATTTTATTATGTATTTTGTTTATATATCTAGACATAGGTATATATATATATTTGAATTTAGTGTGATAAATGATATTTTGATGCCTAATGAATTTTGTTTCAATATATTACTATTATTATGGATTTATTATATTATCATTATTTTAATATTATGCATATTTTAAGGAGATCATTTTAGTAGCATTAGATAGCTTCAATTTATTTTTGTCTAATTTTGTAATTGAGAATTTAGGGGTGTTACAATCTCTCATCCTTCAAGGAATCTAGTCCCCGGATTCCATCATTGCCACAACAGAACTCTGAAGCCTTAAGTTGGAATCTTCTTTCAATGTTCTACCGTCCTTCGATATGATCTCTGTAGTTCACGTACCGTTGTTCTTCATCAAGCCGATCTTGTCCTTAAGAGGTATCACTTACGGTTGTTGTGTTGGTCTCCAATTTTCCTCAATGAGTGCATATGCTTTAGAAGAAGGAAAAAGATTGAATAAAAGAACTCCCGGACATTTGGCGATTTCAGATGGTCGATATCAATGATCCCTTTTAGTATCTGGGTAAGAATGAAGAAGTAGAAGAGAAAACCCTTGGTTCGAGGAAAAAAAGTTTTTATTACACTACCCGGATACGAAGGTAGGGCAGAGGTATTCAAATAAACTGCCAATATCAACATCAACATTTTGATGTCAAGTCCTAATTAATCCTTGGCCGGATTTGAATTGACAAAGAAACTGAATGGAGTAGCTTACGTCCGCAAAAGCCGCAAAAAGCTCCTAGCTGAAAAGATTGAGTGACTTCAAAGGGAGAAAAAAGGTAGGCTCAAACCCAACCTCAGGTAATGATCATGTTGAGACTTCCTTTGTAAGGACCCTAGTTCCTTAAATGCGGATTAAAGGCGTAAATAAAATTTTCATGCATAAACGGAGTATAATAGTTGTGTTGGTGCCTTGAGCTATTAGATTACAGTGCCAAAATAATGTTCCAAAATGGATTAATTACATTCTCAACCAATGAATGTTAATCCTATAGCTTTACACTACTCCTAGAGTAGATACTATACAAAAGAATGTGCCTGCTACCAAGAGCACTCCTCACTAGCTCACCGCACCAACTCGCCTTAGCCCGTCCGCCCAAAAGTACCTACAGGAACAACCCCAAAACCATGAGCATGTACATAAATCATATTCACAATAATATGATAGCAATTCAAATGCATAAATCGTAAATGCGATTCACTTCCTGTATGTAATACATTTAACAACTCCATTTGGTTGTCCCTGTACCACAATCAAAATCAATGGATTATAATATCAATAATGTATGTCATGACATGCACTCATTCCATGTATACCAATGGCCAGTTCCAGTCTTATTATACCAGTGGCATAATACCCCTCGCGTTTACATGACAGCGGCATTAATACCCCTCGCTTCGACATATTAGCGGCATAATATCCCTCGCATCAACATGACAGGGGCATTATCCTTCGCTTCGACATGTTTGCGGCAAATATTCTTCATCGCTATAATATGACAGCGGCAAGTATTCTATCATCGCTTCGACATGAAGGCGGCAAGTATTCTTCATCACTGTAATATAATCTCGACTCACAATTACATGCAACCATAATGCATATTCCAACCATGTATGCAACCATAATGCATAAACAAGACCATATATGCAACCATAATGCATAACCAATTCAAAGCGTATCAAATACGTTTTACCGTTCGATACTCGTACGTCTCACTACGTACCTTAGTTCCAAAAGTGGAGATATCGTGGACTTTATCTCCTATGTTGTGTGGCCACCTGGGATGGTTCTACACATTCACACAAATCAATATTAGAAGCCAATAATAGTCCAATATCAAAAATTCCAAAAAAATATCCAAAAACACCAAATTTTGCCTTTCGCGATCGATCGCCTGGGACGGGCGATCGATCGCGAGATCCTACTGCCCGATTCTGCAATTTCCTTGCTTTGGCGATCGATAGCCACAAATGGCGCGATCGATCGCCAGCCTCGCCGATCGATCGCCCAAGAGTGGCGATCAATCGCCATGCGCTCCAAAAGCGCACTGCCAGCGCGCGATCGATCGCCTGAAATGGGCGATCGATCGCCTGAAATGGGCGATCGATCGCCAATGTCTGTAACCCGAAAAAACCACCATTTTTGCTCCAAACTTCTTTTCCAAGCCATACCAACTCTCCTACCTTCAAACCAACAACATCAAACACATAATAACCTTCAAAATACACTTTAAACATCCCAATAATCCATCATTCAACCAAAATAATACCAACTCATAAAACCCATTTCAAAACCATACAAAACCACAACAAATCCAATCCAAACACAACAAAAACAACAAGGAGGTATCCATACCTCTTGGGGACTCAAACTCACACCAAATCCCACAAATCAAGTTTTTGGAAGGATTTCTCTTCACCTCTTTGCTCAAACTCGAAAATGGAAGAGGAAGAGGGTTTTGGATGTGTTATTTGGGAAAGTAGAAAAGTGATGGTATATTGGGGATTGGGGGGGTATAAAGTGGGTTGTTTTAAAATAAATTGCACTCCACAATTACCATAGTGTATAAACACCCCAACATGATATTTAAAAGGCATTTTACCATAGTGCACCAAAATCACAATTAAAACATGATTCACCCAAATAATCACAAACCAATATATTTAACCATCATAACACCCAATTTCCCAACATGTATAACATGCACCCGAAATGCACCACCGGGTCACGCATATCATGTGACTAAGCATTTTTACCAAGATAATTAATTCCAACACAAATATTAATTATCACCATAAAAATCGCATAAACATAATTAATGCTCAAATTGCATATAATTATTTCGGGGGTATCAGATATTCTCATTCGTAGAATTTTAGTGGGCAATTCTTATAGACGTTGTCGGTGGTTACCTCAATTTATATCGATAAATTGATTCTTAGATGATATGTCAATTGTTCTGATAACAATTGAAAAAAATTGGTAGAACACAAGAATATGTAGCTCTATGATCAAACAACATTTAGCCAAATTTTGAAAGTGAAATAATGGTACCTTAAAACCACAACGATCGGGTCAACTTCGTCATTTCCTATTAGGGCATAAGCCATTGCTGGCATTCTAGGTTTTTGTGGTGGTGGTGTCTTTTGGGTCCTTTTTGGGCAATCCTGGATATGGTGTTGTTCACTTCCACAGACCAGACATTTTCAGTTCTTTCTCCAGCAGTTATCTTCCTTGTGAGTGGACATCTTGCAATAGCCACATTTCGATGCATTATTATTACCCAAGTCTTTTTGTGGTTTCTGTCCAGTTGGTTCTCCATTCATTTCCTTCTCAAGAGCTCTCTTCTTGTTGCTTGTCTCTGCCAAATTTGGGTTATAGAGCCTCTTTTTCGTCTGCTCTCTTTGGATCAATGATTTGATATCGGATTCAACTTGTAACGCTTGGTTGACTGCGGGAAGATAATTAGTGTATTTGGTGGATAGTGTGGCCCAACAGATATCAATACATGAATGAATTTCTTAGTTTTCCTTGGTTCATCATCCATACAATGTGGGGCATAGTGAATTAGTAGGTGGAATTCTGCCTGAATAGCTACAGTACGTCTTCCTTGTACAAAATCCATAAATTTTCGTTCACGGGTGTCCAGTATCACCTGCTTAACATACTTTTCCTCGAATGCACGTACAAAATTTGCCTAGGTTCTCGGGGTTTGATTTCTTTTCCATTGGTGATCTAGGACTCTCCACCAATGACGAGCTGCATCTTCAAATTGATAGACATCAAAGTTGACCTTTTGTTCATCAGAATAGTTGATAACAATAAAAATTCTCTCAAATTTGAGCAACCATTCTTCTGCATGATGGGCATTAGAGGTACCGTAGAATTTAGGTGGGTGGAACCTCAGAAATCGTTCAAGTGCTCTGTCTAATGGTTTTTCATTCCTCGTAACATTGTGTGGTGGATTTTGTTGAAAGAAATGCATGAACTGTAGTAAAAGTACCATCGCATTCTTGTTGGGTAGCTCTTGTCGAGGATGTTGTTCTTCTTGCTCGTCGTTCCTTCTTGGGTTACGTACTTTCTCAGGAGAATTTTCCTCATTTCCTTGATTTCTCGTGTGAGAGCTACCACCAAGTGACGATGACATCCTTACCCATAATTATAATGTATCAATTACCGATTACATAAGTAAAATACTATTAGATTTTCACAAAATTGTATCTCATTAATACTTAGCTCGTGAATTATTTCTTGATGACATCATCAAATTTATGTGAAAGTGATGATTTAAAACATATTTCTTTTAAATCGGGAGTTAATATTAATAATGTGTAATGCACAAAAAATGAAATTAATTACTAAAGTAAAGCTAAGTCACCATTCTCCGAAATAGTGACAACTGTGGAAAAACGTTTGGTGATATACTATCAATCCTCATTGGTTGATCCATGTTTACTCGATCTAAATGTCAACCATTATAGTCTCAATAGAGGAAACTTTTCGAGCTCGGCCTATAGCACATAACTCTTTAGGTTACTAATAGTTGCTCTTTCTTACCAAGATGTTCTAAGCATTCCTATATGAGCACTAAAGAGTTTTACCCTGAAATAAACCAGTCAACTTCATCAATATCTTGCAACCCAAAACATAATATTCTTATGGAAGTTTATTCTATTACCCAAAGATATTTTGGAATATACTGGGAACCTGGCTCTAATACCACCTCTGTGGGACCCGATTTGAGACATATTACTTTATCACTTATCTGATACCACATTCTCTATGAATATTATTTACGAGAGTTTTAAACCTTTTCAGAAATAGCCAAAACTTTTAAAGTCAAATATTCATTTACAGTAGCGGAAGCGTTTTTGTGGGACGCAACTCGGGCACAAAATATATAATCCCTTATCTGGTACCACATTCTCTACTATATATATATTTGTAGAGTATTACTTTAAAACAATCCATACATAACAATTAATCATATTAGCGGAAGTGTTCAAACAATTAAATATATTTTGTTAGCGGAAGCGTTCATAATATCTATTAACAAAATACAATCCCGACAAACTCATTCTACTGATCTGATACTTAACCAAAGAAGAAATACTATCAGTACTTGATAAGCCAATATTTTCATTTTCCTTATTATCCTCTGATCTTGGATCCCGTTCTCCTGTATCTGGAACTCATGATAAATAACAACAAGAAAACAAAGGTTAAGTCTTTAAGGAATTAGTGATGGAATAACAATAACTTTTCGTCTATATAATAACAAATAATGCAATATGTCGATATGATATGTCATGTAACAAGAGATAACACAGCGATCAAATAATATTTCAATGAAACGATGACATTTACGACTTGAGAAGGAAGATCGTGAGCTAAAGAGGTCGCTCCCACCTGACATTAAGGTGTAGCACTTTTCCCCATGTATTCGAATACGATCCAATACAAACATTCATTTACGAGCCGAGGTGAACCATTCTCCGGACCGATACGGTGCGCGTTGTTCAGATGAACCATATACCCGGATTCTCATCCGTTGTTCATTGGACTCACTTTCCGGGCCGAGGCCACGTTGTCCAGTGGACTCATGTCCATGGCTCCATTCATTCATTCATTCAAGGGAATAGATTAGCGATAAACGTGGTACTTTCATATGCAGACAATATGATCAATGAAACATTATAATGAACAACATGATAACATAAATGGAATGTACGATATTGAATAAACATTTACAGTAAGTTCCAGGCCAAATGCCAAAGATGTTATATAGAAAGAAATCGGTAGCACACCTCATCTCATTACGCTATCTTGACTTGATTGGCTCGATTTTGAACTCAAATGCCAATAACATTCCTATGAACATAATGTAAGGTAATTTATAATGATTATCAACCTAAAGGCATGGTTTAACATTTTTAAGAATCATTTTTGTACGAAACTTATCCGGGTAATTTTAATCAAACATTTGAAAATTCATTAAAAATCATGTTTAAGTCGAAACTTCACGAAACTTTCCAGAAATGTCTTAAATCAGTTCAGCAACGTTCGGAGCTCGGAATTCCAAGAAACGTGCTGGGAGTGCTCCGGCCGCCACGCGCGGCTGAAAGTTTTACCGCAGGTTCGCCTCGTTTCGATCTACAACTTTCGTATAGAAACTATTTTGAAATTCGCAACCGATTTTGCCCAGATTTTGAGTTTTCAAAATGATTACCCATGGTAATTCGTTCGCCGAAAAATACTGTTTCCGATGAGTTTTATGACCAACGACCGGCACATAAGTAAATTAAAATATTTTCGAAATCTATTATAAAAGGTGTGAAATCGAAGCTTGAATATGCTACCTTGAAATGGGTTTCTGAAATTCTGGCACCACTTTGTTCTTCGTGTTCTTGAATTTTCTGGGCAATATCAGCTTGTGATTTTTCAACACCTCCTTTACAGAGATGATCTGGGTGTGTGAGGAGTGTTGTGAGATATTTTCGGAATTTTCGGACAAGCTTTGATAATTTTCCTCATAATTTTCTCTATTGCCACCATATTCTACATAATTCATACACTCTAACTTTCTCCCAAATTCTAACACTCTCTACCTGAAAATTTGTGACTTAAGCTGATGAAATGAGGGGGTTATTTATAGGCAAAATGGAAGGTTTAAGCCACAATTGGTGAGACATGTGTCTTGGCCAAGAAGAGACAAGTGTTAAGCTAAATATTAATATTTTAATCCTTTAAATACTATATTTATTATTTAATATATTTTGCTATTTTAATAATACTTATGTTTGTTTTACAATGAATTTATCTATCTATATTCTACTTGTAAATATATTAGAGTAGAAAATAAAAATTCTAAATCACTTTATTAATAATTTCTTGATTATTCTTTTGGTACTTATAATTGTTTAAACTTTTTATTATGCTTGTTCCTATTGTATTATATTTATGTCTAAAGTATAGTAATACAAGTTATATTTATACATTTTGTTTGCGAGTAAAGTTTTTAATGAATAATATTTTGGTCAAAATCAAATATTCATACTCAAGAATATAAAGATAATTCATATAATTCTTTATGTAAATTTAATATTACAAGTAATATACAGATTCACTTTGTGAATGATTTTAGTTATTGGTATGTTTCACAAATATATAATTTACAATAAATAGTTATATTGTTTATTCTTCTTTTATTATCTATTTTGATGTATGAATTTTTAATATATTAAGATGATTATTTTAGTAATATTTCAAATAGCTTCAATTTATTTTGCCAAATTTTTGTAATTGAGATTTTAGGGGTGTTATAGTTTTTACAGTATATTTAGTAACAAAAATACCTTTCAGTACAAACTCCTTATAACGGTCCGAAACTAATTAAAGATGAAATACTATAACAGTCCCGATAAGCCAACATTTCCATTTTTCCAAATTTCCCTCCGTTTCTAGCTCTGGTACTCATGTTTCTGGAACTTACAATAAATAACAAGGAAAACAGATGTTAAGTCTTTGAGAACTTAGTGAGGGAATAACAGAGGTAATAATCAAACAATGTAACGTCTCAATATGATATGCCATGTAACAAAGATATTGCAATCAAATAATTGTCAATAATGAACAGTGATGATTTAGGATTTCAGAATGAATATCATGGGCTAAAGAGGTGGCTCCCACCAGACAGTTCGGTGTAACACTTTTCCCCACATATTCAGATAGGATTTGTACAATCATTCATTTACGAGTCAATGTGAACCATTCTCCGGACCGTGAAACCGTGCGCGTTGTTCAGATGAACCATGCACCAAGACTGTCATCCGTTGTTCATTGGACTCACTTTCTGAGCTGAAGCCGCGTTGTCCAGTGGATTAAAAATCCAGAGCTCTCATTCATTCATTCATCCAGTCAAAAGAATCATTCAATCCAAGAAACCGATCAATACTCGATAACATTCAGGATACTTAAAACATGCAGACCAAGGAGCGATTTAATGTACGATATGATAACATGTATGAACAGTGAGATAATGAATAACAATTTACTGTAAATTTCAGGCGAAATGCCAAAAAGTGATGTATAACAAGAAACTGGTAGTACACCTCACATCACAACTTGATATCTTATTGGATTGGCTCGATCTTGAATCCAGTTACAAATTTTTTTCTTATAAGCATAATATAAGCAGTTTATAGTGATTAGTGACCCAAATGCATGGTTGAACATTCTTAAACATCATTTTTGTTCAAAACTTGTCCGGATAATTTTGAATAAGACTTTAAAAATTCATGATAATTCAACCATAAGTCAAAAAATCACGAAACTTTTTAGAAATGCCTAAAATCATTCCACCAACGTTCGACTGTCAAAAAATTCAATATCATGTAGGCGTGTGTAATTTACGCGCCGCCGTGCCGGTGCGTGGCCTGATCTCCGATGTCACGCGCTGCTGGAAATTTTATAGTTCATTTGTCTTGTTGAGATCTACAACTTTTGCTTAGAAATCATTTTGAAATTCCCACCCTATTGTGCCCAAATTTTGATGTTTCGAAATGATTAACTGGGGTGTTTCGGTCGCCGAAAATCAAAACGTACGACGATATTTTGGTTAATCGGCCGACTTACCCATAAACATTAAGACATTTTGAACAACTTTCATTTTATACACAAGATCAAAATTAGTTTGTAAATTGAAGAAATAAATACATGAACATACTACCTCAAAATAGATTTCTGGGTTGTATTTCACCTCATGTTCTTCACGGGTTTTCGAATTTTCTGGGTAATTCGCTTTCGATTTTTGGACGTGGTTTGGTCATTTCCATATAATTTTCCTTATTTTCTACATTTCCTACACCATAATCTCAATAAAAAATTGCCAAATGGGTGGTGGGGTGGGGGGTGGGGGGGGGGGGGTGTAGGAGTTGTGGTTTATTTATAGGGGTTGTGTGCATGAATTGGATCTTGATGGTTTGACAAGTGTTAGAACAAATAATAACTCTTAAAATTAGTTGACAATGATAATATTATTATTATTTTTATTTTGTATTTTGTTTATATATCTGACATATATATATATATATATATATATATATATATATATATTGAATTTAGTGTGATAATTGTACTTTGATGCCTAATAAATTTTGTTTCAATATATTACTATTATTATGGATTTAATATTATTATTTTAATATTATGTATATTTTAAGGAGATCATTTTAGTAGCATAGATAGCTTCAAACTATTTTTGTCTAATTTTGTAATTGAGAATTTGGGGGTATTACAGGTAAACCCCAACCCAACCTGAGGGGGCTGGCCCGCCGAATATTTTTTTGAAAAAAAAAAAACTTATATTCAAGCTGAACTTTGAACTGATACTAGAAGAATACTGGATCTTGTTTCATGTTTTATCTGGACATTAACCCATCTACTAAAAATACTTGACTAGAAAATCGATATTTTACTCAGTTTGAAATACATGTTGCACCTTTCAAACAAGACCAAGTGAATAATATATAGTAGATCGGATTCTTCAATGCGATATTGAGTTGCTTTATGAATTGATCTTAAAAAAAGAATATTTTTTTTGGCCAACCCGCGGGTTGGTCCTCCAAAACCCGAGGCCCGTTTGGGCCAAACCTATCAGGCTCGGCTTCTGGCGGCCCTAAAAATGCTGACTCAACCCGCTTATTTGGCGGGTCTGCTTAGGCCAGGTTCATGGGCCTGATCTATTTTGACAGATCTACACATCATAGTAATTTAAAAAAAAAAAAAGAAGGCAAAAAGATTTAAAAAAAACCATCTTGAAAGGGAAAAAATTACGGTCCACGAGATAATGACAACAATTTTCAGATGAATTTTCTTCAATATCTTTTCGAGGTTGTAATTTTATTATTTGATCAATTTATCAACAAATTATAAATCTTGGATGCTACCATTCTTTTCCATTGTTAAGTAAAGCTGAAGAGGATTAAAGAAATTTCAAAAAAGCTTAAAATTATCTAAATGCAATCAATGAAATGGAATAGAATGAAAAAATACATTGTTTTTGTTTGTTTCCTTGTACTTTGTGGTTGTGGTTGTTGGTTATTAATATAATTCATATTTATATTAAAAAAGCATATTGTATTAGCCTTATAAAAATATAGAATAATTAAGTGGGGGTAATTTTATAATATATTTCACATTAAATATAAAAATCGAGTGTGAGAATAAATTTTTGGAAATATTAATTATTTGAAGAGAATATAACTATTTTTTTTATAAAATACTAACCGTTGGTGTAGCAATAATCCTGACATCGCTATTGTGGTGACATGAAGGAACGCAGCCAGGTGTCGCACAACCTTTGTACCAATTCGACATCTCAACACCGTTAAATATCAAGGAAATTAATATTTATAAAAAAAATTTATATGGATCAGATTTGGGTTTTTTTTTAAAAATAATTTAAAAAAAAAATTTATTTTCCAAAATACTTCAAAAATAAAATCGTTTCAAATATACCCCAAACCGCGATTTTAAAGAGCGGCTAAGTATTGATGAGGGGCCGCTTCACCGTATGACGGCCCCTCATTTACAAGCAGCCGCCCTAACAAAGAGCAGCAAGATACCGGATCGGTTCTACCTTTCCGGATCTTACCGGTTCCGGACCAAACGGATCCGGTTTCGGGCTGAGCCGGAAACGATCCGTTATTTTTAAAAAAAATTAATTTTATTTAGGTAAATATATCCTCGATTTTCCGAAAAAAATAATAATAATAAAAAACGGTTCCAGGTTGGAACCGGTCTAACGTGGAACTGGTTGGACCGGATCCGATCTGATTCCTTAACGGATCAAACAGGTTGATCGGATCCAGTTCGGAAATTATCGGATATAGAACTGGCCAATTTCAGTCCGAATCGGATCAGATCAATTCGTTAACCAGCCCTAATCGAGGCCCACCCCTAGATGCATGAATTTCCCCTCCATCCACCTCCACAACGCCTCATTTTCCAACAAACTCCTCCCCTCATCCCACTTCACTTTATTAAATTCTCAATTTCCACATGGGCACTTTCGGAACGAAAACAGTTTCCCGGTTCTTCTCTAGAATTCTCCACCACTTTCAACTTCAAGTTTTTCCCTACTACGTCCATCTGTCTAAATACATATATACATATACTCTTAACTCTTTGAGCCGTCACAACTAAGTACGAGATTCGTATTTCATATAGTGAAACACTGTTTATTTTCTCAGTTCTTGTTTTAACAATGGCTACTAAAGATAAGAAAGCTATTGGGATAGACCTCGGAACAACTTACAGTTGTGTTGGAGTATGGCTGAACGACCGCGTAGAGATCATCCCCAACGATCAAGGCAACAGAACAACACCTTCTTATGTCGCTTTCACCGACACCGAGCGGCTGATCGGCGACGCAGCCAAGAATCAGGTGGCAATGAATCCACACAACACTGTTTTCGACGCCAAACGTCTCATCGGCCGTCGAGTCTCCGACCCATCAGTGCAAAACGACATGAAACTCTGGCCTTTTAAGGTGGTCGCGGGGCCGGGAGAAAAACCCATGATTCTTGTTTCGTATAAGGGCGAGGAGAAGAAGTTTGCTGCCGAGGAGATTTCGTCTATGGTACTGGTGAAGATGAAGGAAACTGCGGAATCCTTCTTGGGGTATCAGATAAAGAACGCGGTCGTCACTGTTCCTGCGTATTTCAATGATTCTCAAAGGCAGGCGACGAAGGATGCGGGGTCGATCTCGGGTCTTAATGTGCTGAGGATTATTAATGAACCTACGGCTGCTGCTATAGCGTACGGTTTGGACAAGAAGGCATCGAGGGTTGGCGAGCAGAATATACTTGTTTTTGATCTTGGAGGTGGGACCTTTGATGTTTCTTTGTTGAATATTGAAGAAGGGATCTTTGAGGTGAAAGCTACTGCGGGGGATACTCATTTGGGAGGGGAGGATTTTGATAACAGGTTGGTGAATCATTTTGTTGCGGAGTTTAGAAGGAAGAATAAGAAGGATATTAGTGGGAATGCGAGGGCGTTGAGAAGATTAAGGACTGCGTGTGAGAGGGCGAAGAGGACGCTATCTTCTACTACACAGACAACAATTGAGGTTGCTTCGTTGTTTGAAGGGATCGATTTTTACGCGACGATTACGAGGGCGAGGTTCGAGGAATTGTGTATGGATTTGTTCTTGAAGTGTATGGAGCCTGTGGAGAAGTGTTTGAGGGATGCAAAGGTTGACAAGTCTCGAGTTCACGAGGTCGTGTTGGTAGGTGGGTCTACGAGGATTCCAAAAGTTCAGCAACTGTTGCAAGATTTCTTCAATGGGAAGGAGCTTTGCAAGAGTATTAATCCCGATGAGGCCGTGGCATACGGGGCAGCGGTGCAGGCTGCAATCTTGACTGGAGAAGGCGATGAAAAGGTTCAAGAACTGTTGCTGCTCGATGTTGCACCGCTGAGCCTTGGCCTTGAAACTGCAGGTGGCGTGATGACTGTTTTGATCCCAAGAAACACCACGATTCCCACCAAGAAAGAGCAGGTTTTCTCTACTTATTCGGATAATCAGCCCGGTGTGTTGATCCAAGTGTATGAAGGCGAAAGGGCAAGGACTAGAGACAACAATCTTCTTGGAAAATTCGAGCTAGCAGGCATCCCTCCAGCGCCCAGAGGTGTCCCACAGATCAATGTAACGTTCGACATTGATGCTAATGGTATACTAAACGTGACTGCAGAGGATAAAACAGCAGGGGTTAAGAACAAAATCACGATCACAAATGATAAGGGTAGATTGAGTAAAGAGGATATAGAGAAAATGGTGCAGGATGCAGAGCGGTACAAGGCGGAGGACGAGGATGTGAAGAAGAAAGTCGAGGCTAAGAATACACTCGAGAATTATGCATATAACATGAGGAATACGGTGAGAGATGAGAAATTTGCATCTAAATTGAGTTCTGGCGACAAGGAGTCAATCGAGAAGGCAGTGGGGGAGACGGTAGAGTGGTTGGATAAGAATCAGTTGGCGGAGGTTGAAGAGCTAGAGGATAAATTGAAGGAATTGGAGAATGTTTGTAATCCCATTGTTTCTAGGATGTATCAAGGTGGTGGGGATGTGCCTATGGGTGGTGACATGCCTGGAGATGGTGCTACCGGCTCGGGTGGTGGTTCTACCGGACCGAAGATCGAAGAGGTTGATTGAGGCTTCTGGTCTTGAAGAAGGATGTATGTTCTGAGTGATGGTTTTGTTGTACTAGTTTTAGTTTTGTTGTTAATGTTTGTGTTGGTTTTTGTATTTAGGGTGTAAGTAAGGGGTTCAAGTGGTGGTATTTTGCAGATAGGAATGTAACTATGTTTGGTACATTTTGTGACCGAGTCTTTATAGATGTACTATATTTCTTATGTACTTCGTTGTAATCTTATGAAAAAGATGAATAATACATTAAACCGTTCTTGTAGTTTGGGTCAATTTTTGAGTCAGCTCTTAAAATTTTCAGTGACCTAATTTAGTCTCTAAAGCTTTGAAAAATTTCTGGGTTCAATTCTCAAAGTTAAATTGGTCAAAACGATGAGGGATTGATTCGGAATATTAAATCGGGTTGGTTTGCTACTAATTAAGTCTATAAAGTTATAAAAATATTTCTGATTCAGACACTATGTGTTTGTTTCTTATGACCAATTTAACTTAACATCTTAGAATTTTTTTAAAATTTTAAGGACTAAATCGAGTGAAATAAAATTTTTAGGGACTGAATCGAGAACGTATCAAATTACATGGACCTTTCAGTGTATTTATCTGAAAAAGATTAAGAAAAGTAAGTATCTAAGTAGCTAAAATTATTATTGCTTTTTACAGAAGCTAAGCTAAATTATGCAGCATGTTTTCGTGGCAACTCCCTTCGTTAGGAAGGACAAATGCATGTTTTCCTCACCTAAATCATTCATTCTTCAACACTACATTAAGGATGTCAGGTTGTTTTGGTGAAGTTCACAGATTGTGGATTTGATAATTTGGGAAAGACCGAAACAATTATTGAAATAGTGATGATTTACAGTTACCATCCTTCACTATTTATAGGTGTTGGGCAAAGTTTTTTCTCCCTTTCTAGGAGTAGGAAGTTCCCTTATTTCTGTTATTAGCTATGATCTTTACATATCATCTGGGATTTGTATGGATATGCTGAATTTTTTTCTGGATTCAAGTTATTATGGTTCCCTAGAAGTGAAAACGGATCACTTACGCCAAACTGACAGGTATAAACAATGCATGAGTATTGGCTGATGTGATGCCCGGGGATTAATGGTGTTAATCCCGGTGTGGTAATAATCCTTAATGGATTTTAATTATGGCAATTAAAAATTAATTACGGTTTTGGGACTCTCGGGGATTTTAAATCCGATTTTTAGAGTCGTTGGATCCAAGAGATGAGATTGTATTCTCATCGTGGTGATAACCTTGGAATTTGGTCCTCGGTGGGATTTGGGGTCCGGAGTACTTTGTACTGGGGCTGATTATGGAGATAGAGATTGGGAGATGATTTGTTGAAAACAGATGATTTTTAATGAGTCATGATGTATTTGTGGAGGGGTTGGTATTTTTGAGTTTTGGTGCTATAAATACCACGTGGACTCTGTATTCCGTCATTTTAGGACGGAACCCCTCTCTCTCTTCCCTCTCTCTTCGCCCAAACCCTCCCCCATTTCCCTCTTTTCTCCCTTGGAGGAGAAATCGTTGGTAGCTTGGCTCGGAGGTCGGTTTTTCTCGAAGATAATCAGGTATTAATCTTCCCCTCGTCATTGTCTTCGATTTGGTAGTAGTGTCATAGTTTTTGGTTAAGTTTTTGGTGGGTTATGAATTTGGGGATTTTTGGGTTAAAAATCCAAGTTTAGTTTTTAGAGTTTTTATTGGCTTTAAATGTTGTATTTGAGGTGTTGGTGGTGTATGGGGTGTTGGTGGTGTATGGGGTGTTGGTTTTGAGTTTGGGTGTGAAAAACACCATGGAAGCTCGAATTTTTCGGAAAATTGCAGCTGCTAAAAATCGAAGAAGATGAACAGTGCAGGCGATCGATCGCGTGGTTTAGGCGATCGATCGCGAAGGGTGGCGATCGATCGCGTGTAGGCGATTTTGCCCACTGGACAGGGGCGATCGATCGCGCTAAATGAGGCGATCGATCGCCGCCCGTGGATTTTAGTTTTTTTAAAATTTTTGGAAAATATCGGGATTTTGGCATCGAGGTTTGAAGGGGCCGTTTCCGGGGCAATGTCTACATTCTAATGAGAATGTTATACTTTTAAAATAGATTGGTTGAGGCCAAAGTTTGATAAAACGGAATTCCCGGTTGAATTCTTGGCTATCTTTTAAACTTGCTAAACGGTATATTTGGGTATTATGCATGCTTAGCCGGGGGGCTTTTACTTTGGTAATCGTCATGGATTGACGATGTGATTGGGAGTTATGAACGTGCTTGGGCACGTGGTTGCATGCTTGTGTTTAATTGTGAACTGTTTATGTGTTAGCACATAATTCATCGGGTTGTGGGACTCGGGCAAGGTTGGACTCGAACTACGGAATGATAAAGTACGTATAACGTACGAGCATAGCCTATTATAATATTGCAACTGCGGAATGCATGTTGTATGATATTTGAATAAATGAACATTGAAATGCATGGCATGTGGCATCTACAATAAAGGGTTATTGAAATGCATGAGGTATGGTAACTATGTTAAACGAACGTACATTGGGAATCGTATGGTGCCGCCTTTGAGCGAGCAATGATTGAGATGTTGTCGCCATCGGGCGACCATCGGTTATAATGCCGCTATTGTTGATCGTGCGTGGGGATAAATACCGCTATTGTGGAGCGAGCTATGAAATGAAAATACGGAATTACTGGCAAGATATGTGTGATGTCTGTGGTACTCTATTTGATGATTTAATTATATTTGATTGTGGAATTGGTATAGTAAGAAGGATTTTAGTTGATCAATGAGATTATCAACCGGCTTTTGGGAATTTCATGGTTTGGTTATTTTGACAACTGGAACAATACAGGGGATCCCGGATGAGGATGATACCATCCAGGGAGTATCATTTAAATTCATGGCATTTACATTCTGTAAATTATGAACTGCAATATTATGATTATTGGATTGGTGGTATTGGTATGATGACCCCGTGCGGGGGCTGTCTCTGTTGGGGCAGGTGTTACAGGTGTAGCAGCAGCTTTGGAGTTGAGCTCGGGCTGTTGATTAGAGGTACTTCCAGGATCGAGGTACCAGAGCTGGTTGAATAAGTGCATAGATCCAGAGTTGAGATCGAGTTGTGCTTGGGAGGTGCTTCCAGGATTGAAGTAACAGTAACGGTATCCGATAGGGTATTTTATACATTAGATACACGCTTATTCATTGGGTGCTCTCATGTGAGTACATTTTACGTGTATATGGAATGTATAAATGGGCTACGGCTTTTCTCTGTTCATTTATGGTTTGCATGCAATTACATATGGAATTACCAAATGAACTGAGAGCATGTTAGTGTATTATGAGGGTGCATGTCATATATGTAATCTTGGTTGGGGGGATTTGAATATTATGTGGATTGAATGCAAGGAATTTTATGGATAGCTAATATGGTGTAGCACTTGCATATGGCTTTTCCCCGTGATAGTATGATTATATGCACTAATGGTATGGATTGATACATTAATAACGGGTTAAGGGCACGGGGGTCCCTACATTTGTGGTATCAGAGCCAGGTTAGCTCTTTGGGGCTGTTGAGGGCCTAGAAAACTGTTGATGGGAATGAGAAGCACATACTTAAGCATGATGTTAGTTAGTGTTGTGTGGCACAACTATATTGCTTATGCGCGTTTATGATATGTGTTCATAATTGGAATATATTGTTGCTAACCATGGTGGTTGCAGGGTCATATGAGACATGGACTATGCATTACGGTTGCATAGATATACATCGGAGTGATGATTTTAATGCTTTGCCGCTAAATGTTGAAGCGATGGTGAAATTCTGCATGTCACATTTGAAGCGAGGTGCATTGAAATACACTCATGGCGATGTTTGTTGGAATACGGGTTATGCATTACGGTTGCATGCATGGCGTAGCGATGTGAATACTTGCCGCTGTCATATGATAGCGATGAAGAATATTTACCACAAAGCGAAGGATAATTCCGCTGTCATATTACTATTGCGAGGGATATTATGCCGCTAATATGTCAAAGCGAGGGGTATTTCCGATGTCATGTCGAAGCGATGATGCCGCTGTCGTGTCGAAGCGATGGTAAATGCCGCTGTCACGTCGAAGCGATGATGCCGCTGTCATGTCGAAGCGATGATGCCACTGTCGTGTCGAAGCGATGATACATGCCGCTGTCACGTCGAAGCGATGATGCCGCTGTCATGCCGTAACGATGAGATCGGGAACAAAGTGCTGCATTTAATGTGAGCCTCCTCTTGAGTCCGAATGGAACAAAGTGCTACATGAATGTGAGTACCTCTTGAGTCCACGATTATGCCGCTATTCTATTGGCGATGGTTCCGCCGGGTATTCTATTGGCGATGGTTCCGCCGGGTATTCATAGCGATGGTTCATTCCGCTATTCTATTGGCGATGGTTCATACCGCCGGGTATTACATAGCGATGGTACATTCCGCTACATCTATGGCGATGGTTCATACCTCCGGATATCTATAACGATGTTTTATGCCGCTGACTCTATGGCGAGAGATCATGCCGCTGATTCTATAGCGATGGTTATATTGCTATGTACGTAGCACTGGATTATGCCGCCTACGAGCGAAGGGTGCTGCTTGTGTACCGCTGATGGACGATGGATACAGGTATTCCGCTATCTTGATAGCGATGAGGTATGTCGTATTACTTTCGTTAGTATTATTGTGAATATTATGTCTTGTTATATACTGTCATGTGTTTGACGATGAGATTATGGATGTCGTGTATCGACATGTACCGTCATATGTTTGATGATGTTATTGAGATGTCATATGTTTACATATGCCGTCACGGGATGACGATGACATAATGGATGTTCTATGTAGACGTGTGGCGTCGTTTTGATGGATAATACGTCTGCGTGTACGTATTTAGTCGTATGGTTTGAGTGCCGATGGTGAGCACATGGTAGTGTCTGGGTCACTAGTTGACGAGACCATTATGCCGAGCAGATTGCTCGATGGATTATTGGATGCATTGTACAGGTGGGGGTACCGCATCATGTAATACAGGTAAATATTTTCGAGTAATGATACCCTCTGGGTATACTCGCTGGATTGGCTAAGGCCAAGTGATTGGTGGTAAGAGTAGTCATTGAGGAGACTATTCGCTTCTTGTTGTGATGTGGTGTAGTCATGATCACACCCACCCTGATGGTGTGGAATAAGTCCTAATGGATTGGATTGCATAGTAGTTGAGCAAGGACACCTGAATGTCCATTATGCTTGGTGTTTTAGAGATATATTGGGTGATGACCCACAACTCTAATGGTTTGTACGGTATGGTATACCGGGATGAGACGTGTGTCACGTTGATAGGTTGGTATAAGCCTATGGGACCAGTGAATCGCTAGCCAGGTATTGTTGCAGTGCTCTAGCGTGCTTGTGATAGCCATTTTACTGCTCGTTGGATTCGAGTTCGGTGAATCGTATGATGATACGATGAGGACTTATGGTAGACTCTTGTAGTCTCTATGTGGCATGATGATTGAGGTAGGAAATACCTCACGGGGGCGATTATATGCCCATTGTTTTGAGGGACTCGTACTGGGACAACTCAATTTTGTTGGTAGTTCCAATGTGAGAGTCGACAAGTCGTTGTTAGCTCTGGTTGAGCATCCTTGCATATGAAATGCAACGGGAATCACAATTGGAATTGTGAGATATAGTTAGTGGGGTGACACTACTATATTGATTTTATCTCTTGGAGAGATTTGGATTGTTTTGTCTTGGAGACAGCTGGTTTTGGTTGATGGTTGATTGTGAATCAACCGGGGTGAGCCCTACTAGTGTTGGACTAGGCGATGACTTCGTACTTCCGGAGAGACGTTCGAGGAGACGTCTACGGGGAAATGCTAGAGTTTGTGAAGTACTATGGTATTAGTACATAGCATCACTAGGTTGAGTATACATGGCGTATACGGGTTTCGATTTGGTAATAGTGGCTTCGATGCACTATTCTGAACCAGTTACATATTTTGGTTCCGAGATATATTTTGGTATATATATATCCAGTTTTCCCGAACGGTGGTTCAAGGATTGGAGGATCATAGATTCATGACTTTTTCCTTGAAAGGAAGGCAGTATTGTTATACCTACCGGTTGAATCTTTTGGGAGATTCGTTGTTTTGGTTCGTGTGGTGTTGATGTTGAAATCACACCCTTTGGTTTTGGTTGGTCAACCATCATTCTCCGTGGGGTGAGAATAATCGAGGTTTGTCAGTTGGTTTTGGGATTTGGGTATGATTGGAGATACCCGAGTCTATTGCATTGTGTATGCATGTTGTGTTGGTGCGTGGGCATGTATGCCAATGTGGGTATACGAATGCCAGCATTTTCTTGGTACTCGTCGAGCATCAGATTTATATGCTTGGATAAATGAATCTCCGGTGAGAGACTGTGGCACCTTGAGATTGGTAATCTCGATGATATTCTGAGGAATGATCGTGAGGTCCGGTTGACTTTCCCTGAGGAGGGATTGTCGTGTTTTAGGACCATGGTACTTCTTACTGGTTAATTCGATAGCCTCCATGTTTTAGGATTGTTAAATCCCAGGATAGACGAGGGATGACCAGGATTCGAATTTGTGTAGTGTCGTGGTTGACACGTGTGGCAGGAATGCAATTGATTGTTCTTGCATATCCTTTCGAGAACTTGAGACCTTGTGGGGTCTTGATGGTGTGTTTGGACCAAGATGTGATCTTCTTGGAACACCCGGATGTGAACATCTTTAGAGATATATTTTGTGTTGGTCGGTAGCCGTGTGGTTGCCCAATCTGTGTGGCAGTGTGGTGTAACTACTCCTTGT
This sequence comes from Haberlea rhodopensis, assembly GCA_907163345.1. Classification (NCBI taxonomy): domain Eukaryota; kingdom Viridiplantae; phylum Streptophyta; class Magnoliopsida; order Lamiales; family Gesneriaceae; genus Haberlea; species Haberlea rhodopensis. The sequence continues at coordinate 804,347 of CAJQUN010000253.1, read as the reverse complement.
TGGAGGTGAGTTTGGAAAAGGAAGCCGGTTACGGTTAGGTACACTTTTGTGTACTGGTGGTTTCCTTGGCAACGATGCATGTTTAACATCGTGAGCCAGATCGTAGAGATATCCTCGAGGCGATATCTATTTTGGAATCACGAATGATTCGTTGTATTGCAGTTAAGTTTGGGCTGACTGCTTTTGAGACGATTAGCTTTGGGGGTATGCTGACATTCTGTTGCGGTTGCAATGGTTTGGGAGGTCTATCCCATCCCAGGTGTTGGTGCGAGGTCGGTTTCCTCGCGGTTAGAATGCCGTTCATGATATGTTCATGATTCGGCGATGTAGATTCGTTTGGTTTGCGTTGTCTCGGCGTTTGTGGAGTACGCCTGTGCAAATATCGGGGACGAAATTTTATTAGTGGGGGATAATTGTGATGCCCGGGCATTAATGATGTTAATTCCGGTATGGTAATAATCCTTAATGGATTTTAATTGTGGCAATTATAAATTAATTACGGTTCTGGGACTCTCGGGGATTTTAAATCCGATTTTTAGAGTCGTTGGATCCAAGGGATGAGATTGTATTCTCATCGTGGTGATAACCTTGGAATTTGGTCCTCGGTGGGATTTGGGGTCCGGAGTACTTTGTACTGGGGCTGATTATGGAAATAGAGATTGGGAGATGATTTGTTGTAAACAGATGATTTTTAATGAGTCATGATGTATTTGTGGAGGGGTTGGTATTTTCGATTTTTGGTGCTATAAATACCACGTGGACTCGGTATTCCGTCATTTTAGCACGGAACCCCTCTCTCTTCGCCCAAACCCTCCCCCATTTCCCTCTTTTCTCCCTTGGAGGAGAAATCGTTGGTAGCTTGGCTCGGAGGTCGGTTTTCTCGAAGATAATCAGGTATTAATCTTCCCCTCGTCATTGTCTTCGATTTGGTAGTAGTGTTATAGTTTTTGGTTAAGTTTTTGGTGGGTTATGAATTTGGGGATTTTTGGGTTAAAAATCCAAGTTTAGTTTTTAGAGTTTTTATTGGCTTTAAATGTTGTATTTGAGGTGTTGGCGGTGTATGGGGTGTTGGTTTTGAGTTTGGGTGTGAAAAACACCATGGAAGCTCGAATTTTTTGGAAAATTGCAGGTGGCGATCGGTCGCCGAGGAGTGGCGATCGATCGCGACGAGCAACTGCTAAAAATCGAAAAAGATGAACAGTGCAGGCGATCGATCGCGAGCATGTTGGCGATCGATCGCGTGTAGGCGATTTTGCCCACTGGACAGGGGTGATCGATCGCGCTAAATGAGGCGATCGATCGCCGCCCGTGGATTTTAGTTTTTTGAAATTTTTTGGAAAATATCGGGATTTTGGAATCGTGGTTTGAAGGGGCTGTTTCCGGGGCAATGTCTACATTCTAATGAGAATGTTATACTTTTAAATGGATTGGTTGAGGCCAAAGTTTGATCAAATGGAATTCCCGGTTGAATTCTTGGCTATCTTTTAAACTTGCTAAACGGTATATTTTGGGTATTATGCATGCTTAGCCGGGGGGCTTTTACTTTGGTAATCGTCATGGATTGACGATGTGATTGGGAGTTACGAACGTGCTTGTGCACGTGGTTGCATGCTTGTGTTTAATTGTGAACTATTTATGTGTTAGCACATAATTCATCGGGTCGTGGGACTCAGGCAAGGTTGGACTCAAACTACGGAATGGTAAGATATGTATAACGTACGAGCATTGCCTATTATAATATTGCAACTGCGGAATGCATGGTTTATGATATTTGAATAAATGAACATTGAAATGCATGGTATGTGGCATCTACAATAAAGGGTATTTGAAATGCATGAGGTATGGTAACTATGTTAAACGAACGTACATTGGGAATCGTATGGTGCCGCCTTTGAGCGAGCAATGATTGAGATGTTGTCGCCATCGGGCGACCATCGGTTATAATGCCGCTATTGTTGAGCGTGCGTGGGGATAAATGCCGCTATTGTGGAGCGAGCTATGAAATGAAAATACGGAATTACTGGCAAGATACGTGTGATGTCTGTGGTACTCTATTTGATGATTTAATTATATTTGATTGTGGAATTGGTATAGTAAGAAGGATTTTAGTTGATCAATGAGATGATCAACCGGCTTTTGGGAATTTAATGGTTTGGTTATTTTGAGAACATGGACAATACAGGGGATCCCGGATGAGGATGATACCATTCAGGGAGTATCATTTAAATTCATGACATTTACATTCTGTAAATTATGAACTGCAATATTATTATTATTGGATTGGTGGTATTGGTATGCTGACCCCGTGCGGGGGCTGTCTCTGTTGGTGCAGGTGTTACAGGTGTAGCAGCAGCTTTGGAGTTGAGCTCGGGCTGTTGATTAGAGGTACTTCCAGGATCGAGGTACCAGAGCTGGTTGAATAAGTGCATAGATCCAGAGTTGAGATCGAGTTGTGCTTGGGAGGTGCTTCCAGGATTGAAGTACCAGTAATGGTATCCGATAGGGTATTTTATACATTAGATACACGCTTATTCATTGGGTGCTCTCATGTGAGTACATTTTACGTGTATATGGAATGTATAAATGGGCTACGGCTTTTCTCTGTTCATTTATGGTTTGCATGCAATTAAATATGGAATTACCAAATGAACTGGGAGCATGTTAGTGTATTATGAGGGTGCATTTCATATATGTAATCTTGGTTGGGGTGATTTGAATATTATGTGGATTGAATGCAAGGAATTTTATGGATAGCTAATATGGTGTAGCAGTTGCATATGGCTTTTCCCCGTGATAGTATGATTATATGCACTAATGATATGTATTGATACACTAATAACGGGTTAAGGGCACGGGGGTCCCTACAGCTAAGTTATAGCATTGGCTCAGCAAAAAAATGGAGCTCAAGATCATGTTCTTCACGAAGATTGAGCTTTGCCTAGTGCTTTCGTATTGTGTTGATTTTCAAGAACAAAATGAGTCGGGTTCGACCTCAATATGAAAAGATGATCATATATGATGATATGTACAGGAACAGAGCCATCTTCGGACAAGTATTCCTTACAAAAAAACAAAAAACAAAAAATATTACTCTAAATTTTGTTTAAAAAATTACTTTTTAAAATTACAGTTTTTGTCTCAAATTTTTCATTTTATCTTCCCAAAAAACTATAAATTTTTTTGTCATCTATTTTTTATGTTAATATTTTTTCTCCCTAAACAAAAATTATGTATATCAGCTGAGATGTGACCATGTGGTGGTGTGGATCATATGAGTTGTGGGATTCATCACTTAGCAGTAGAGCTATCAAAACGAGTCAGCTCAACCTAAATGAGTTGGCCCAGCTAACCTGCGGCCCAACCCAACCCAAGGCGGGCCGCGGTTTGGGAGGGCCAACCCGTCGAAAAATTAAAAAAAATTTAAAACTTAAAAAAAAAGTTTTATAAAAGAATTCCAACTGAACTTGCCGAGCCTGGAACTGATGCTATGAGAATATTGAAACTTGCTTCAAGTTTTATCTATGCATTAACCCTACTATTAAAAATATTTGACTAGGTAATCAATATTTTACTCAATTTTGAAGTGAATGATGCAACTTTTAAGCACGACCAAGTGAAAAAAATATTGTGAATCGGATTCTTCGACGTAATAATGAGTTCATATTTATAAATTGACGCTAAAAAAAGGAATATCCATTAAAAAAAGGACCAACTGCGATCCAACCCGCCAAAACTCACGGTTTAAATGGGTTGGCCCATATAAGCCCGCCTTCTGACAGGCTCAAAAAAACCATAGTACAACCCTCCTAGTGAGCCTAACCCACTTTGACACATCCACTTAACGGATAGCACAATCAATTTAGAATATCAGGTTTCTTTCCCCGTCATTCACGAGGTTAGTTTGATGTACCATTGATGTGTAATATTCATATCAAGTTCAGATTAATGGTGGACAAAAATCCCCATTTAAGGTACTCCATATTTTATTTCCCAAAAAATTGACGCATGAAATAATTTATTTTAATGATTTCAATTAATATAGCAAGATATGTCACCAAACTTATGTAAATTACGAACAAATTTTTTTTTATTCAAATTCAATATTCCCGAGAATACTCCAAGTTCATGTCTTTTAAAAATATATATAAAAAACAATAGAAAATATTTAATATTTTTTATGTTTATATTCGTATGTAATTGTAATTTAAATTAATTATAAATTAAATTATCTCAATGAATAATTGAAGAATTGCTAGGAGTATAAGTATGATACCAACATCCCATGAGACTCCTCCTCCTACTTCTCCCGATAGAGAGAGGAAACCCTAACACACACTCTCTCTCTCTGCATATATATCAATCCCTTTCTATCTACAATTCATCTCTTTCTATTGACTGTTTTCATACAGGAAATAGATTAAAATTATTGGATTAAAGCTTGTGGTTGATTTGACGGTGAAGATTTTTGTGTGATTTGGAGTTATGCAGTCTGATCAGTCGGCGTTGAGCTTGAGACCTGGTGGTGGCACTCGTGGAGGTAGCAGAGTATTCGGCCCGCGCTTCGATTCGACGGCGGCGGCCAATTCTGATCTCCCGCTGCTGCGTCGTCATACTGGTATCCCTGCAACTTCACTCCATTCTTTCGAGGTTAGATTTTTTCCAGATCCAGCGTTTTTAATGTCCTCTGAATCTATGTTTTAGAATATTTACCTTTTTGTTTATTTTTTAAAATTTTCCGAACGTTGATGTGTTCCGCTGCTTGTTTTGGTGTATATTTTCATCTTTCAAGCCAGTGGTATCAACCCGATGTGAAAGTTCTACTCTACTCTGTGAATTTTACGGGTGCAGCCAATGAAAAAATCACTCGATACGCGTGCTTTAATTTTCAAAGCTTCAATTGTTTTTTATCATGTTTGTAAAAATTCTGCTTTATATACGTTTCTCTTTAACCGATATCATTTATTTTGCATTTAAAATAATGTATTGAACATCTAAAGAATGTATGAATTTCCCTGGAAGTTAGGTGCACTCCTATTTTCTTAGACTATCTTGTTAAGGGACCTGTTGTTTCCCAGGACTTGTATCCGGGGATTAAGTCGCACAGAATGCTGAATGCATTGTTATTCTAAGTAAAAAATAACATATCTTTGAATAGTTTAGCGAAGGGATTAAACTTTTGTTTCTAGAAAGCGAAGATCTTTCCATCGAATATCCTATATAAGAATCACGGGTGGTGGCTCGGATTGTATTGGCATAGATGTCTCGTTCTTGGCACTTGATAGTTCAGATAAGATTTCATTTTGTATGAATCTGTGGCAAAAAAAACATATGTGGGCTTAAGTGGTTTTGCTAGCAGTAGTCCTTATAGGGACAGGCAGAGTTTTTCTTGATAATACACTGTGTTGGGATGGTTTTGTGAGACAATACACTCAGTTTTCTGTTGGCATCATGCAATATTGCTCTTGAGGTAATAATAATTGCGGTTGAGTTTCTTAACTAATTACATGTAGATTCCCTGCCTGAGAATCTAGTGTTGATGTTTTCATCAATATTATGAAAAGTATTCTTTCTTGGATGATAATCTGAATAATTATATTATAATACTTTTCTAGCGTTCCCATTTAGTTGATAGTGCTTTTTATGTAATCACCCGTTGTTGGGTATCTTGTAACTTTTAATGTATTATAGATACTAATGATTCATACTATATGGTATATATGGTGAACCATTAGCCTAATGGCAGTTTTCTATTGTTCATCATTTATTGAAACTTCGTGATATGAAATTCATGTGCAATAACTTTTGGTCCAATATATGTCATTATTCTGCCCACATAGATCCTCAGAATCTTGTTGATTTTTGATTTTGTTAGTAACTGTTAACCTATTATATGCAAGTGTTTAAACTCTATTTAAATTGTTAATAGACTGGAGATTCTCAATTTGATGGCCGTGAACGGATCCAATATACGAAAGACCAGCTACTGCAGCTAAGGGAGGTAAGGTTATATATATATATATATATATATATATTAATTTTACTCTTTTGGTGGGCCATTCGAATCTTTTTATGGATTAAGAACCATCCAATTTATGGCAGTTCATTTTAAAAGCTTGTACAGGCATTTAATATACACCTGTACTATTCTTTAATAATTATTTTTAAGTGTAGTTTTACTTTTCTTTTGTCGATTTACTTTAATGATGCCTTTTTGAACTGTCGCTTACTCGCTTTTGATATCTGGCTGCATCCGTGCCATTGATCTTAATCTCTTCCACACGTTTAATTGCTTTTATGTAGGTGGTAAACATTCCGGAGGATATTCTGAAAGTCAAACAAGAAGTTGATGCTGAATTTTTTGGTGCAGATCCAAGTTGGATTCGAGGAGAAAATAATGTAATTGAGTTTGTCCTTCTTTGGGCTTTATTTGAGTCTGTTTAGTTTTTCATTGTTGATGTCTTCTGATGATAAATTAATAGAAATTATTCTCTTTGAAGCTCCCAAATCAGGCCCAGAGTCGATATTCTGAGCTGGACAGCCGTGACTGGCGTAATCGTCCTGCACAGTTTCCTTTGCCTGCAGAGGACATATCCTGGGACGCAGTGAGAGAGAAAGACTTTGGGGGCCATTTTGACCCCAGGCAACAAGGGGTGAACCAATATATCAAGCAAGAGCAGCTGAACTCGCAGTTTCCAAAATCACAAGTTGCTTCCAACCAAGGGGTAGTTTATTTACATTAAACTGTACTTGTTTATTCTCTTGCTGTTTTTGAAGCCTGATTAATTTTTTTGCGAAATAAGCTTTAGCACTTGTGAATGTAGAAACAAGATAAGTGTGTTGACTAATTAATTAAAAATTCTCCCTTAGGTTTCTATGTTTGTTGATCTTCTATGTTCTTCCTTTAGAAAGTTGTTAATATGTGCCATACTGTGCGATTTGGCATGTCTATTTTGTTGCTCAGTAGTTGGTGTTGGAGATGGATATGAAGTGGCATTACATATATTTTGTTGGGCAGTACTTCCTAGGTATCTTACCTTAATACTATGATAATAAGGTTTATCCTATGCTGATGCATGTCATTCCCCCTTTTGTTTTTCTATATTAGCGTGTCAGAACCATTTGTGAACTTAAAGCAATTACTTACATTGTCTTTGGATTCTTGTAGCTTTTGTCAGTGCCATTGGCTAAATGGCTGTCCTAAGGTTTAGTTAGCTTGTTTCCTTTTGTCTTTTATGCTTTGTTCTTTTCCATATCTCAGTTTGGTAATCTTTAAAGTATTGCACTTGTTTCAACTAATGATGTCATGTTCTAAGGATCGTCCCTTTTAGCAAACACATGACATTTCTTTGTTGTTGATGTTTCTCTTAACTTCTGTAATAGTTGGATTGGTTATACATAAAGTAATGAGCATGTGAGACTATTGCTAGAAATGTTATTGAAGGCATTTTTATAAAATTTGTGTATCAAACTGCGATCTTAGTTATTTTGGACAGTGTGTGTGTGGAAGCAGTCATATACTGCCATGTAATCTGTTGCTTCAAATCATTTTGTTTATTTTATGTATGGCTTATGAAACAGGTTGCACCTGCTCTTATCAAGGCTGAGGTGCCGTGGTCTGCTAGAAGGGGGAACCTTTCTGAGAAGGAGCGTGTTTTAAAAGCAGTGAAGGGGTAATCAAGCCCATTTTCACCTGCCACATTTAATGCAGATATAATACCTAGATGTTTTTTAACTTCCTACCTCCAATAATTTTACTGATTTGAGTAATTCAGGTTCTTAATAATAAACCAATATGCTTATTGTTGCTATTGACATCAGGTTCCTTTAAACTTTTTGTGCCGCATAAAAAATAGTGAAAATGGTTGAAAGTTCGTCATTTATTGATTATTAGTTGATACGATCTTTGTAGATTCCTTATAGATTTCTACTGCTATAAATTGTAGAATTTGAAGGCATTAACCTTGTTATCTAAAGAATTGCTGCTGATCCCCATATATTTTTGCAGCATATTGAATAAGCTGACTCCTGAGAAATTTGATCTTCTGAAAGATCAATTGATCGACTCTGGGATCACTACAACTGATATTTTGAAGGTACTAAATGTTTAGATGTTAGTATTATATATTCTTTTAGTTTTCTGGTATAATTTATTTCTAATTAGCATTTTTGTTTTTGTACCTTTTCCTATAAGCTTGTGCTGTATGTCTTTCTTTTGTTTTAGGGAGTTATCTCCTTGGTATTTGACAAAGCTGTGCTGGAGCCAACATTTTGCCCCATGTATGCGTTGCTGTGCTCAAATCTAAATGAAAAGCTCCCTCCATTTCCGTCGGATGAGCCTGGTGGAAAAGAAATTACATTTAAGCGGGTTCTCTTGAATAACTGCCAGGAAGCATTTGAAGGTGCTGCCAAATTGAGGGAAGAGCTTGCGCAGATGACTGCTCCTGAGCAAGAATTGGAACGAAGAGATAAAGAGAGGTTACTCAAGCTGCGTACTCTTGGAAACATCCGTCTAATTGGAGAACTTTTGAAGCAGAAGATGGTTCCTGAGAAGCTTGTTCACCACATTGTTCAGGTTCACTCTCCCACATATTATTCATCTATTCATCTGCTTGTATGTCTGTCAGGCAAATTGTCTTTTATCATTTATAAGCTGGTATGATAGCGTGAAATTTTCCTGAGCAGGAACTACTGGGACATGATACCAACAGTTGTCCGGCGGAGGAGAATGTTGAGGCCATATGTCAGTTCTTCAACACCATCGGTAAACAGCTCGATGACAACCAGAAAGCAAAGGGCATCAATGATACATATTTCAATCGCTTGAATGAATTGACAATGAACTCTCAGCTTGCCTCTCGACTGAGATTCATGGTTCGTGATGTCCTAGATCTGCGTGCCAATAATTGGGTTCCACGCCGGGAAGAGGTGAGCATAACAGCTGTTTACTCCCACAGTCCCACTTTTCATACTTTCCTTCCTAAGTTATTATGCGGTTATTCTTCTGATTTACCAGGTGAAAGCCAAAAAAATTACTGAGATCCATTCAGAAGCTGAGAAAAATCTGGGGCTACGCCCTGGTGCTACTGCTAGTATTAGAAATAGTCGAGCTGTTGTTTCTGGGGATCAAGGGAGTATTTCTCCTACTGGCTTCCCAATGAATCGCCCTGGTTTCGGGGGTATGATGCCTGGGATGCCAGGAAGGAAGATACCTGGGATAGAAAATGACAATTGGGAAGTTCCTAGGTCTCGATCTATGCCAAGAGGTGATGTATCAACTGTTCAAGCTACTGGGCGTTTCCAGCCGCCACCGACAGGGAAATCTCCATCGGTGAACCAGCGAATTTTACCTCAAGGTACTGGAGGTTTCATGGGTGGCAAAACTAGTGCCCTCTTGCAGGGCAGTGGTGCACCTCCTACTCGCCCGTCTAGTTATGGAGGATATAGTATGGACCTTGGATCTCATGTAACTGCTCCATACAGACTGGCTCCTACTGCTACATCTATGGCTCCAGTTACCGACAAACCATTGGCTCCAACTGTGAAATCAAATCCAGACGAGCTTAAGAAAAAAACAGTTTCTCTTCTGGAGGAATACTTTAGCATCAGACTTTTGGACGAAGCACTTCAATGTGTTGAAGAATTGAAATCTCCTTTTTATCATCCCGAAGTCGTTAAAGAAGCAATCTCCCTTGGATTGGAGAAAAGCCCGCCTTGTGTGGAGCCAGTTTCCAAACTTTTGGACTACTTGTATGCCAGAAAGGTTCTTAATGCAAAGGATATCGAAGCTGGTTGCCTCCTCTACGCTACTTTACTGGAAGACCTAGCCATCGACTTACCTAAAGCACCAGCTTATTTTGGTGAGATTATCGGGAAACTTGTCTTAGCGGGAGGATTAGACTTTAAGGCCGTGAAGGAGATTCTCACTAAGGTTGGTGATGATTTTTACCAACAAGCGATATTCGCTGCTGCAATGAAGATCGTTAAATCTGTCCCTGCTGGCAATGAGGTGTTGGATTCACAGTTCTCGGATGTTGCGGCCTGTGAGGGTCTATTTTAGAGCTCACTCAGTTGCTGGAGACTTTTTACCCCTCCTCGAGGGAATGTGCTTTTTCCCACCTTCGGTATGTGCTAATTACACCCATTACAAGATGAGCAATAAATTGGAGGTGGGTGGAGTTATCAAGAACTGTATGTTTAATTTTTAATTTTAATTTTTTGTTGAAGAGGCCATAGCAGTGAGAAAATTAGAACGTATAAAAAGATTTTTGGTTGTTGAACGTGGCAAATCACTGCCATGGTTGCTCGAGACTGTCGGGTCCTCCCCAGTTGTTTTGTATTTGATTAGTTCTTAATTTGTTATAAAGTTTTGCTGACTCGTTAAATTTGTGGATCATAATATTTTCTATGAACAATTCTATATTGAATCTGATGGTGTAATTTCATTGATTCTTCTAGAATTTCGAGTTCTGGGCTTGTATGCTTGGCCAAGTTATGAACCAGGGTTAGGCTTGTATGCTTGTATTTTCGTTTTAATGTCCCTCTATGGAAATAATACAGAGGAAGAAAAATAAGTTACGGGTTAAACTTCAAACCTCTACAAAAATTTCGTACTGCACTTTGTTTTCCTCGTTGCATTCCATGGACTTTAAGAATGTGCCTTTGAAATTAACTTCATACAACCTAAAGTTGCTTAATAAGCCCTGCGCCATATTATGTCTTTCTGTTGTTTCGATTTCCAAAAATGACGTTGCAGGGCTATCCACTCTGGTATGAAAGCCAGACAAGGGTCTACTTAAAATGGCTTAGGGAAAGGTCCCTGCCTAGTGGTTTCGCTTCGGGTTTACCACTAGCTGGGCTAGCTGGCAAGATTGAATGGCCAATTATCCTCCGGACCCTCGATTCGATTGTTTTCCAAGAATGTTGAGCCTTGCTCGCCTGAATGAAGATCCAATTAGTCTATATTGGTGAGGCCTGTTCAATAAGTGGAAAGCATTAGCTGTCTATTCTTAGGTTGGGCAGTAAGGAATCCAATACTCTCTTAACATCTTTATTCACGAGACCTGAAACCTTGTTTAAAAGAAGGTAAGCGTTACTACTGTCAAAATAATTATTGTTGTTGACAGTGCAATTTTCATGTTAAAACACTTGAAAAGAATCTGAAGTTATTGTCACTCAAATCAACAAGTATTTAAATGTCTTTAATGCTTGATCATATGTTGTAACATATGCTCGAGGTATGGAATCCAAAGGAAGAAAAGAACATATGTTGTATACACTTGTGAACAGGTAAGATGCAATTCACATATAACTAATCTGCCGAAAGCAGAGTCTATCGAAGCATAGTGCAAAAGGGCTAAAACTATAATGAAAGACCAATAGTTGCAGCACAAAAAAATTGAATCGGCTCAAGAATTTTTTTGGAGTTTGGGTGAAGTATTATTTGTTTCGTATTTGAAATTATCGAACTCATTATGAGTTCGAACATATTCGCATATATATTTCAATCATTTTCAAACCTTAATCATTTTGTTCGATAACTTATAAATTTTAATATATATTAGTTTTTTTAATAAATATCCCAGAATCAAAAGAACTAATGAATTTGATTCGAAGTTTTTTTATAAATATACTAGAACCAAACGAGCTAATGAATTTGATTTGAAGTTTAATCATTTACTTAATACAACAACTAAGTTTTTAATCCCAATAGATTATGATATGATAAACCATTTGCTTAACAGAGATTGATAATCAAGTTCACACCGGATGAATAAAGATTGAAATCAGATTTTAAATCTAGCCACAATCAAACCCAAAGTTAGTTGATTTTTCAGCTTCAAAGCGCACTAAAAATTTGAATCCGAGCTTGAAATATTTATAAATACTTAATATTCGGCTCAACTCAATTCGTTTAAATGCTTAGATAATTCATTACATATCAAAAAATAGAAAAGGGAAAAAAGTCATCATTGTAGAAAAAAATGATTATTTACAAGGTATTCATCTTGAGAAACAGATTATGCAAGGTTCAGACGCAAATAACACTCTCTAAACAAACAGCATTCAACAGAAGCTGAGGTAAAAACGTAGATTGGAATAAACTGCAGAAATTTTCATGGTCATGTGAGTCATTGCACCAGCAGCTCGGCAATAATACAATGGATCTCTTTCCGTACTATCACAAACAATCATTGAGATTGAGGGTGTAATTTTGTGGGAGTCTTCGTTCGATATAGTTTGAAAAATGATATTGGTCAATTGATTGAAGGATTTAATTGGTATAATGAATTCGAAATGACACCTGATAAGATAATATTTCAACTTATCTCAATTATAAATTCATGCAACGATAAATGGATTTAAAGCATAAATTTAAAATATATGATTTCAAATACCTTAATCTAAATACACCTGATATTGAGTTCATTGCCACTCACATCATCGGGTGATGGTAATCTGCGTTCTTTCTTCCATTTTTTCTTGCAAGTAAACAAAGTTGGTTATTTTGTTTTGTCGCATTTATTTATCGCCTATACAACCTATAAAAGAATGCAATGTTGTAACCATGTATCTGTCAATTCCAGAAGTCGGTGAATGGTATCGACACAGATACATGAACACATCACATAAGTCGCAGACTACAACAATTTTAAAGAGGATATGGATTCAAGTACCATAGAATTCCAGCTTTCAGGATATCACGTTGGATGGATAAAGAGAACGGAATAGACAAGAAAAAAATGGAACAAAATAAGTTTAGATGATGTTCTACCTGTGAAGTAAAGAAACTCCTCAAGATATCATCAAATAAAAATAATTTGGCTAGTTTAGGTGGCAGGAGAAGAAACATAAACTTGGACCATCACCTTTCCCTTTTGTTTGAAGTTGTCTATTGCAGAATTAATCATCGGAGTCTAAAGAGGGGAAAAAACGATGTCGCCAAAATTCGGTGATACGAATACATGGCAATCGAGCGCCAATTGTAATTTGCAATTACACAAACCAAAACAAGTGTGACATTGATTGGATTCACAGGCTACAAGAAGAAATAAATCACATCAATAGCTATTAAAAGCTCGCAGGAAGCGCATCTAGGCTCAGGGCACAACAAGACAGCCATCGCACACAAGCTAAGGCGGATCTCTCAATCTTGAGGTGCTTTAAATTCTCAAGGGCCATAAGGATGGTTAATTAAAGATGACATCCTCAATCACAACAACTATTAGATTCTAGGATATTACGATTTGTGGCGTTCCACTTCAATGAGTCTAATATAGCATACCTTGCATCTACGCTTAGAATCCATGATATCTATGCACCTTCTATGATAACATTCAGTTGTTGCATTAGAGATGGTAATGCTTTTAAACAGTACGACAGCCTAGGCATCATATTTTGATGTCTTACAAATCACAAGCCAAATAATCCTCTCATAGAGGTAGATCCAATTGGAAATCAAAGGCCATTGTTGGTTATCTTTCTGCAAAGAGTTTTCTTTTTTCGGGAACATAAACTAAAATATCCACATTATTTTAAACTTCTTTTCCAAAAAAACATGTAGGGTATTGGTTCAACACAAATTTTCAGTTAGCTGCAGTAGTCATCGAATGCAAATATTAGCAACAGATAATACTTGAGGATAAAAACAAAAATCACCAATTCAACACCACGAATTGAACATGAAAAATATCAGAAATGTCACACAGAAGATGCGCAGTTACAAGAACCACAATTATTCCAGTAAATTCAGAAAGTAGAATTGTTTTCAGATAACAGATTTCAAACACACCAATACAAAGATATCACAACAGCACACATCGCACGATGAGGAAGAGGGTCAGTGTACTAAGCAAGTTGATACTGGTCTCCACGGAACCTGTCCTGATCGACGCAAAGAATTGCGTAAAGTGCATAAATAATCCCAGGGATGTACCCTAAAATTGTCAAAACCAAGCAAATGAGGAACTCCGCCTGTTCAAATTAAGTGTCTTTCATCAGTAAAAGAAAAAAAGAACAGTATAAATCGGATCGATCATCAGTGGAATCCTGAATTGAAGATATAATAACTTACAGTGCAGCATCCATAGCGAAGGCAAACGCCGAGAGGAGGGAGGAGGATCGCCAACAGGATTTCGCAAAGTGTTGCACAACCTGACATTTCTTTCGCCTTGAAGTTTCCTGTTTGTAGATTTGCCCAAAAGAGAGATAGATCTTAGTACAGAGTAAGGTGATGTTTGGTGTTGAATTTAAGTATTTCATGGAAATGAAAGTATTTTCAAGAAACCCAATAAGGCTACACGTGGATCCATTTGCCATTAGCCAACCTTTGTGGGTTTTTTTTAATTATATAACCTATATATTTTAATAGTATTTATAAAAATAATCTGAATTTTTTTTCTTAAACTAACCGATGTCGTCAACTCAACAATAAAAAATATATTAATGTCGCCTTATGAGATGACGATAACAAAAGAATTTATTATTTTTATTGTTGTCGCCAATTATGGCGACACCCATTAAATCTGAAACCCTAGCACTTCGTTTTATATACACACCTGCCGCTCAAACCATTCATTCCAAGCGCTTATTCGAACGGAATTACAGAGCAAGGCGAGAACTTTCATTTTTTTTCCAAATTATTTAAGGTAAGTTTTTTATTTTTGTTATTATTTGATGTTAGATAAATTATGATATTGATATATATATTGTGAGTATATTTTTTGTTCGTTTTTTGGCGATGTGGATGGTGAAAAGTTGGCTCTGGAGGGCGGCGATCATGGACAGCCGGCGGCGAGTGGTTGTAATGTTGATAATTTTTTGTATTCAAGATGGATTAAATGAGACAACCAGGCCCGATTGACACACATCTTTTGCCATTGCAGTCTTCATATTGATCTGAGGATCTATGGTAGCATACTGCGTGCGAGAAACCCAGATAGCTATTTTTGGAAAATACGTCCATTAGATATACGTGTTGTTAATTTGTTGCACGTGATTGGATTTTATGATATATATAGGTGTGGTAAGATTGAGTTTGACATGCACCAGACACGACTTTAATTGAGAGATGACGCCGTGAAACACTCACATTTCATCTTAGATCGGGAGAGACGTCTATCACACTATAAGACATTGCAGTAATATGTACATTGTCAGTAGATGGCATCGTAGTGTCGGGGATAGTTTATGATAGGTATCTACCCGAATGACTTGATTTGGCTATCGTTTCCTTATTTAGAAGAATTTGCCAATTTTTGTAATTGGCAAATGCTTGTCAATTTTTTATAATTGGCAAAAATTATTTGGAATAATTTAAATTCTAACAAATATAAAGTACAATTTGATTATTGTTTCCTTATTTGGAAGGATTTAAATTCTAACATAGATATTATTCACTGCTTTCAAATTTGATTTAGTTATTACAAATTGATTACTAATTTAAAGGATTAGTTAAGGAATTTTGACTTAAATAATCCATGATTATTTATTTATTCCGCTATTTTATAACGTATTCATTCCACCCTAGAGCACAATATTTATCAATATGAGTACAAAAAAATTATATTGATATTTTATGGTCGACCTTTAAATTTATTACTGTGCATTTCAGTTAAGTCAATGATGTAGTCCAAGTCCATGTGTCCAACCTTCCCAATATTTCGTGTTATTACTATCACTCTATTTTAATTTTTCTAGTAAAAAAAGTATCTTATTTTTATATTATAATTATACAATAGATATATAAAATCATACTATTAAATTGATTAGTTCAAATGGACGAGTGAATTTTAATACAACAAAGTTGTAATTTTTTTAAAAAAATAGATAATTAATCATATCTAATATTTCCATAAATTATCCAATACTCCATAAATTAATTTGTTTTATTTCCTATTGTATAAATATACATTTATAGTAGAAATATATATATTTTTAGCCTTTCAAAATTAATATAATTGCTTAACAAACATAGAAGCTGTCATATATGGAAGCTGTTATCTCAAATGATAACTTATATATATATCGGCTTTCTTTCTTTTTTAGGTTATTTTGATAATTATAATTTTTTTAGATTAAATAATTAAAAAAAACCTAGATTTAAATATGCTTTTGCGTAATAAAGAGCTCAGAGTGGGGTAGCCATGGCCCATGAAAGAGTCAACCGTGTTTAAAGAGAGAGCTGGTTCTATATCAATAATGGTGTTTCCTTTTGTGGATAAGAAGTTTTAGTGTGTAAAAGCTAGAAAAAAAATTAAAAAGTTCACATGCAAATACACTTCTGGGGAGCATAAAACTTAAAGATGCCTTAAAAAAAACAAACTTATAAGATTCATGCAACATTGAGTAACAGGTTCAACTTTTTTCCGAGTAACGAGTTCAATTTTTTCTTGAAAAATATTGAAATCGTTACTCCGAATAACGATTTACCATAGTTTGGTAAATGGTTTTCTTTTCACAGTAATGTGATAAATTTCTATTTTTTTTTTTATAAAGTTCTATTTTTTTTGTAATATTTTTAAACAAAATATTCTCAAGCTCATTTAGTTTGATAAAGATAGAACTTGTAATCTTATTATTCAACATGTTTCAAAATACAAATTGTCTTTACTTTATTTCTCCATCATAATGAGCTACCAAATTTTTCTAATTATTCCGGAAAAAATCCAGCAAAACAATATGAAGTTATTATTGTATCTTGTAGCATGCAAAACAATATTGATTTAAACACCGCCACCGGTATCTCCACCACCACCGGCATCTCCACCACCCGCTGCCGCCAGATTCACCCCCGCTACCTCCACCTTCCGCCAGATGGTGGGGGTAGTGGCTCTCTTCTTCGTGGCCTTGCACATTTTGCTCTACAGTAGCACTTACCACGCATGCAATCTCCGGTTATATAGTGTTCGCGCCCACAGATTGCTTTACATTTACGAATTTGGTATCTCTTATAGCACTTTCCGTAGTAATGAGAGCTCTTTATTAGGCAGGTCTTTGCTTCCGACAGTATTATCAGTTCTTCTGCATTGATATTAATAAATTAATTAATTCATGCTCTTAAAATTACATGTTGTCCTATTTAACTTCCATGCAAGTAATGCCTTTTTATAAAATTAAAAAAAAGGAAAAATGACTAAAAACATGTTAATAGTTTGATCCAAATTTTAATTTGCAACCATTGTTTCAACAATTACAGTTTGCATCCTCAACTTTCATGAATTGTAACACTTTGCATCCTCTTGACTAGATTTGTATTGTTATCAAAAATTTATTGTTGCATTTCATCATCGCCTTACATATTCAAACTTTAAGCCACTTAAACTAAAAAATGCAAATTTTTAAAGAATCAAATAAATATTTGGGGTGTCAAAAATTTCATTTCCGTAATCGTTAACTAGAGAATTTCGATACTAAAAATATTATTTTTGTTTTAAACATTTGGAATAATTAGGTTAAATGGATGTAAGTTTAAGTATGTAATGTGATGATCGAATGCGGCAATAAATCTTCGATAAAAATACAAAATCGAGTCAAGAGGAGGCAAAGTGTTACAATTCATGAAAGTTGAGGATGTAAATTGTAATTTTTCAAACTATGGTTTCAAAGTGAAATTTGGACCAAACTATATGATGCTTTATGTAATTTTCCAAAAAAAATTTAACCAAATTAAATGTCTTTTCAACACACGCACGTATATAGTGGGGCTGACAGATTATTTTTACCAGGGGCAGATTAAAATAAAATGTAGATGGGGAAAAAATATAAGGGGTAAAAATATAATTTAAGGAGGACAAAATATAATTTTTGAAAGTCGAATGCAATTTTGGATGGTGAAATGAATTTTTTTTAAAAAAAAATTCAGGGTAAATTTTTTTAACCCCAATTTACATCCGCCAAAAAAAAATTCAGGGTAAATTTTTTTAACCCCAATTTACATCCGCCAGTCATACATATGCATTCATGATACTGTAATATTGTGTGATACGGTTTTATGTGTATACAATATACTATTTAGTTTTTAAAAATAATTTTATACTAATTTTTTTATTAAGATTACGCAGAACCAAGGGTGCATTTTTATTGAAAGATTAGAAGTCATGAATTTCAAATCCTTGTCAAATTTATTTAATTATTTGGATGAATTTATATCGAGTGTATTTCAAATCCACGTCTTTACTAATTTACGTAAATATAATAGTAATTGTGATGGATTTGAAATGCGTCTAAACATATGACATTTCAAATCCAAGGTTCAAATCCATTCTCAAATCAAATCCCTCCACTAAAATGAAATGAATTTATCCAAACACAACCTAAGAGTAATTATTCGATGAAAAATTCAGTTGTAATTCAAAATAATTAATATAATTTATTTCAAAATATTTTACGATATAACAATGTCTAAATGATTTTGACAAAAAAAAAATGCTTGGATTCAACCAATACATTAACTGTGATGAAAAATACATATTTTATTGAATATGAAAAGTTTGAGATAGAATCTACAACATTTGAAATTAATAAAAAATTATATTATTCGTCATAATTGATTAATATAGTCTTCATAAATTCTTTTTTCATCTTCGAAACTTTGGTTGCTGAACTTGTCGACTCCTCCTTCTCTTTTATTCCTTCGCTCAGCATCGAACCAATCTTTGAGCAATGTAAACACGCACTATGAATCTGCTTTAAGTGAAGCTCTTATCATCTCCAATGATTCGGTCACTAGTTGAGAACGTCGACTCCGATGCTACACTGAATGTTTGAATCACAAAAATGTGTCTAGTCATTTTGGCTAAGATTATAAGACGTGATAGGTGCCACTCCGCTTCCTCTCAGTTTCTTTCTGCCTACACTCCTCAGCAAATTAATCCACACACTTCTTGACTGGGTAGTGTCTTCTTCATCATCTCCTCTCAGTGATGAGAGTCACTGTACATGTTCAAAATGATACAAAGCAAGCATATTTTGGAGAGAATGTCTGATTGACGTCTTCTGATCGTCAACGTCATTCTTCAAAAAATTAGAGTAATATTAAAATAAAGTATCAAATGAGCCGATGTCTTGACTAGGATCTAAAAGTGTAGATATGCAGTGCACATTCGAACTAAATAAAACAATCCCCGGTAACAACGACAAAAACTTAATGCATGTAAAACATATCGTAAGTATACGCTGTCAACTTTTGCAATAAAATGTATATTAAGTACTGATGTCGAACACATAATTATAAGCTTTTAATAAATGGGAGACGACTAATGAGACAAGATTCATAATTTTTGGTGACCATGTGGACCATAAATTTAATGCTTCTTCATATCAAATGGTCCAATCTATATTCAAACAAGTATGGTCCCGACTTGCCATCATATGGTTGTCAATGATGAAATAAGTAAGCTCATAGACATTTGATCACAAGTTCGATTATCCCTATCAACACTTTTCGGTTGAGTCTGCCGTTCTGGGCTTTCCTAATTGGGTTTATATGTAATTGCAGACTTTTACATCAACTTAACATTTTACCCAATATACACCCAAAATGACAACAGATGTGGCGTAAAAAAAAATTGGTCCCGACTCTATTCTACACAAACTCTATATGAACTATGACTATATATCACTAAAGGATATTAGATTTTTTAGAGTACATTTCTTTAACCGTTTAACGTCACAATATGAAGATTCTTGCGTCCATATAGAATCTATTTCCTTTATTATTAAAAAAATAAATTATTTAACATTAATTAAAGACCAAGCTAATTATTATTGAATTATAGAGAACATAAGCAAAGTTCCACATTAAATGTATTATTAATTGAATATTTATCAATGAGGGTCGGTATGACAGTTTTTTTAGCATAAACATGTAATATATTAATTAACAACAGTTACAATATTTATTAAGCCGAAAGCTAAAAAACATAATAAAAACAAATGACATATACCAATAGATACATATGCCTAACTGGCCAATGAGAAACACGCCATGAAGAGCCGTACTAAAAAGTCCAGTGATAGAGTGAATCGTAACAGAAGCCCAATAATTTGACCTAAGAGAGCCGGGACCACCAGACACAACCAAGCCCCCACAAACCATATAGCTCAGGATGTGGTTGAAAAGATGAATTGCATTCTATGATATCTGAAGGTACAAATGAGGATAAATGGGATACAAAAACTGATAAAAGACACCAAACGATCAAATCCCTCATTTGAAATCCATCGACCAAAGAACACCAGTGGATGACGCACAAAACCGAAAAGTCCAGTCATGGAAACCAAGCAAATCCCCGACCGTGAAACAGCACTAAAGAGCCGCCACCAAAGAGGCTAAATAGTGTCACCACAAAAATAGCACAAACAAGAGCCCAAAACAGTATAAGGCCAAACAAGATATGCGTAAGTCGAAAACAAAATGGCATGATAGCCGTGGGCTCCGGGGATATGACATGTTGGGTAAATATAATAAAACGTACAGTAAAGATAAGTACTGGATATAAATAATAAAATGGGAGAAAGCTCACGAACAAACATCCGCAAGCAAGTAAATGCATGAGGTTCTCCCAATCCCCGAGCATTTAAAAAAAAAGTGTGTTCATTGTGGCAAACCCACCAAAAAAGAGAGAGGCAAAACCATAGAGTCAACACAGACGGGCCTGAATAATATTTAGATAAAATTTATTTTAGATATTTTCAATAAACAAAACTTATATATTAATATTTTGATTTCTCAATTGAAAAAACCCAAAAAAAAAAAAAGAAAGAGTGAAAATAATAATTGGTAGAAAGAAAATTAATTAAGTTGAAATTGAAAACTGAAAGGATGGGTTGCTTAGGAAAACACAAGAATTTTCCAAAAAAACCTTTTTGGAGCAATTTTATTCTAAATATTTATATGAAATTCATTGAAACAAGCTTTCAAAAATGAGATTCATTATGTATAAAAAAAATGAGATTC
The DNA here is from genome assembly GCA_907163345.1 of Haberlea rhodopensis. Lineage (NCBI taxonomy): Eukaryota > Viridiplantae > Streptophyta > Magnoliopsida > Lamiales > Gesneriaceae > Haberlea > Haberlea rhodopensis. Next base: position 783,391 of record CAJQUN010000253.1, on the reverse strand, counting down.
ATTATTCTTTTTTATTCTTAAATGTTTCATGTGTAATATATCATTAGATTTATAGGTATCACATGTATTTAAAATAACATTTACATATTTCCAATGATAAAGAGCATAAAAATAACATCTTTAAGGGGCATGATGGTAACATGTGTCGTCATTCTATACATAAGTCTAGACCCGATCAGAGTTCAGAACCAACAGTTCGACGGTTCAAAAAACATCGATCATAACCTTAACTTTCCTTGACGATTTCGGTTACGATTAATCACCTGTTACGATTTTATCGTTATTTTTAAACAAAAAATTTAAAATATTATTGGAATTTTAAAAAAAAAGTGTTTGAACGATTTTTCTTTTATGGATTAATCGTAAAATAATGTGAAATATCTTATAGCCAAATTGTTGAAGTTATACATTCAAGTTGGAGGTCATGAGTTCAAATCTACACATAACCACAAGCGGTTTACTGTTAGAAAATTATGATTCTTAACCAATCAGCCTTAGACGAGCCGGTTATAAGTCCGACTTATCAACCTGTTGACCTAGTTAATCGGCCCATTGACTAAGGGCCGATTCGGTCCGATTTAGGATCATTTATGACCCTTCATGGGGTGATAAATACATGTTGTCCTCCTACCCTTTTAAGGATCGTGTACCGTGAAATGTAATCCAGGGAGTACACCTGCATAAAAAGTGTGAAACTTCATTGCCTAATTTTGGAAGGTTAAAGTAAAGCAATCTTTGTATTTGTCTAACACTACGAATCGTTGAATTGGTTAGTCAACGATTTAATATTGCTTGGAGGATTAGTATTTAGTAGAATTTTTGCATGCTATATTATATACATTGAAAGGGGAAAAAAACTATATTTCTAGATTACAATTTACCGTTTCAATTCGCACAAACAATTAAAATAAGATATTCGATATTTCGTTGATTATTAAATTTTCAGTGGATTGAGAATTATTGTTAAGGGTCAAGTATATATAGACCATTATAGTTTTCATAATTGTTTTTTAGCCATCATAGTTTTAAAAATAACGTCCACTACCATCTGTTATGTATTTTTATGTCAAATAATAGGAGAGATATACACAATTTTTCCATGTGTTACGATGAGTTTACAATATAGTTATTTTATAGGATTTTATGTACTATTATTCAAAGTAGCTGAAATATTCATAATATAATTATTTTATTGGGGAAAAGTTTGTAATTTTTACTTTTATTACCGAAAAGAGCAACCTGAGTGTGAACTTGTAAACAAGGGATGATGGAGCAACACCTAAAACCAGAAGCATTGATTTTCTCACCGGTCCACTGTCTCAATTCACTTTCTTTACTACACAACCATAACCTGTAAAACTGTTAAAAGTTGTAACCCACTAAGAATTTATCTCATTTAAAATGACCTTTCTGCAAAACTTTATTTACAGCTTTTCTAGTGTCTGTTGTATGTCTGAACATTTAGTCACTTCTATTCTTCTTGGCTTCATTTGAATTCAGAATTTTCCAAAGGTTAGACATTTATACTCCTCACATTCATTGTTTTTATCTTTGGACTCCAATAACTTCAATTGTTTTCACTCTTCTCTGTACTGTGTAGAAGCTTTCAAAATGGTAATGTCTGTCATTTTGTATTACTGTACTTTTTCCTTTGGGTTCTGAAAAAAATATTGAGCCCATTTTGTAATATATTCTTAAAAGCTTAAGTTCTTTGTTCAATGGTTTGTGGTGGCGGTGTCCATGGATTGTTGGTGTTGCAGTTGCAAGAGAAGGGGTTGTATAAGCATTAATGGCGGTAAAGTTGGAGCCTTGACGGGTGGGGGGTTTTGAGTTTTATTTTTGACTAAACTAATCTGTGTTTGTAGGGCAAGGTTGATATGGGTTTTGGAATATTTGTTTATTTTTGGTTTTGGCACTTTTCTTTAGGCCTTTGGTGGTTTGCCAACAGCCCAACACAGATGTGTTCTATATCTATGAATTCTTGCAAAAAATGGGCAAAAATCCTTCCGAAGTCTATGGCTTTTCTGGCTCATTTTGTTCATGGAGAGGTGTGTCTTGTGATGACAAAGGTGAAAAGATCGTTAAGTTTGAAGCCTCTGGTTTGGGTCTGTCTGGTGTAATTCCTGAAACCACTATTGGGAAATTGATAAACCTTGAATACTTGGATCTCAGCAATAACAAAATCACTGCCTTGCCTTCTGATTTTTGGAGTTTAGGCTCACTCAAGAGTCTTAATCTTTCGTTCAACCAGATATCTGGAAATCTTCCTAACAACATAGGCAATTTTGGGCACCTTCAAAGTTTGGACCTTTCTTTCAACACCTTTTCTGGTAGTATCCCTGAATCTATAAGCTCCATCACCACTTTGCTAGCTCTGAATCTTAGTAACAATATGTTAGAATCGAAAATTCCTTTTGGGATTACTCGATGTCAGTGGTTGGTTTCCATTGATTTATCAGCAAATAAACTCCGTGGACCTCTTCCCGAAGGTTTTGGCGCAGCATTTCCTAACCTGAAATTCTTGAGCCTTGCTGAAAATCAAATATCTGGTCGGGATTCGGATTTTGTTGGAATGGATTCCATTGTCCATCTTAACGTCTCGGACAATCTGTTTAAAGGTTCTGTTGCTGGCGTCTTTGAAGGGCCACTGGAGGTGATTGATTTGAGCAGAAACCAGTTTCAAGGTCACATTGCCAAGGTTACCTTAGGTTCCACTTTTAACTGGTCTCATTTACAGTATCTGGATGTGTCTGAAAACCAGTTTACTGGGGAATTTTGCTATGATTTGAATCAAGCTCAGAATCTCATTCACATTAATCTTGCCCACAACTAGATTTACCAAACAAGGTTTCTTGAAAGTTGAATTTGCTAAGCAATATTAGAGTATCTGAATTTATCTGGAACTAATTTGATTGGTCATATTCCTAGTAGTATCTCACAACTTAGCCATTTGAGAACACTGGATCTATCTAAAAACCATCTTGGCAGTCATATTCCTCCTCTTGTTACTGATAATCTTAAAGTTCTAGACGTTTCCTACAATAATCTTACAGGGGCTATCCCATTGATGCTCATCCAAAAATTCCATGAGATGGAAAGGGTCAACTTTTCTTACAACAACTTAAGTTTCTGCGAATCACAAATTTCGTCAGAAGCCCTCCAAATATCTTTCATTGGATCTGTGAGCAGCTGTCCAATTGCTGCAAACTCAGCCTTGTTTAAAAGAAAATCTCCGAGGCATCAGGGATTAAAGCTTGCACTGGCCCTTTCCCTTTCAATGATATGTTTGCTTGTGGGATTGCTGTTTTTAGCCTTCCGATGTCGGAGGAAAACGGAAAATGTGGGTTGTGAAACAGAAATCCTTTATGGTAGAACAGTCTATCTCAGGACCATTTTCATTTCCGGACTGATTCAACCACTTGGGTGGCTAATATCAAGCAAGCGGCATCTGTACCCGTAGTAGTTTTTGAGAAACCTTTGCTGAATTTTACATTTGCAGACCTCTTGTCTGCTACCTCTCATTTTGACCGGGGGACGTTGTTGGCGGAAGGGAGGTTTGGGCCCGTTTACTGTGGATTATTACCAGGAGGGATTCATGTTGCCGTTAAAGTTTTGGTTCATGGGTCCACATTGACGGACGAGGAAGCAGCACGAGAGCTTGAACATCTTGGTCGAATCAAACACCCGAATCTTGTCCCATTAGCTGGCTATTGCTTGGCCGGAGATCGGAGAATTGCCATTTACGAGTACATGGAAAACGGAAACCTGCAAAACTTTCTGTATGATTTGCCTCTCGGCATCCAAGCTACAGAAGACTGGAGCATGGACACTTGGGACGATGAGAATAATGGGATACAAAATGTTGGCTCTGAGGGTTCGCTAGTAACTTGGAAATTTAGGTGTAACATTGCACTTGGCATGGCCAGGGCACTTGCATTTCTTCACCATGGCTGCTCTCCTCCAATTATTCACAGAGACGTCGAAGCTAGCAGTGTGTATCTTGACTCTAACTTGGAGCCGAGGTTATCAGATTTTGGGCTGGCTAAGATTTTCGGTAGTGAACTCGAGGATGAGATTACTCGTGGATCACCAGGTTACATGCCACCAGAATTTCTTGTTCCAGAAAGAAGCTCTCCAAAGACGCCAACTCCAAAATCTGATGTTTATGGATTTGGAGTAGTTCTTTTTGAGCTCATCACCGGTAAAAAGCCTGTTGGAGACGATTATCCGGATGAAAATGAAACAAACTTGGTGAGTTGGGTGAGAGGGTTAGTGAGGAGGAACAAAGAATCACGAGCTATCGATACTGAAGATTCGTGGAACGGGCCCTGATGCTCAAATCACTGAGGCGTTGAAGATCGGATACCTTTGCACGGCTGATGTTCCTTCAAAGCGCCCGAGCATGCAGCAGGTAGTTGGTTTGCTTAAAGATCTTGAACTGATCAAACAATGAACACATTTATAAGATAATGTTTGGTTGTTTAGCAATTTTTTCTTTTGTTCTTTTGGTTTCACAACCCTGTTATAGAGATTGTTTAGCAGCAGTAGTTTCCAAGGTGACTTTGTTACATTTCATTCAGATCATTTATATGATTCTGTGTCTAATCCTTGCTTGTGTAATGATTAAAACATGATGTTTAGAGTTCGCCACAAATATAAAGAATTTACATCGGAAGAGACTCATAATCTAATATTTTTTTATGGCGTCAATCTTTAGTGCTTATCTCATGTACGTTTTGTGACCAATTGAAAACCTTTGGTACAAATATATGGTGAATCCTTTGGGGAGATTGGACATTGAAATAAAAGTTAAAAAAAAAGTTATTTTTTCATTTTCTTTTAAGAAATGTAAATATTAGCCTTTCATAAGGGTGAGTTGTGGTGCAACGGTAAACGTTATTATCATGTGACTTGGAACACGTGTTTGACTTGTGAAAATAACTTCTTGCAGTGCAACAGAAGACTACATGAATTAGGTCCAAAATTATCCGACCACTTCCTGAATCCCTGCTCATAATAGGGATTCATGTACAGAGTTTGTTCTTTTTTCAGGTTTTTAGGGGAAAATATTAGGCTTTCAGGTCGCACTAAATTATTCCTTCGTCTAGATTTACAAATCACGTCGACACGTTTACACAAATAAGTCAGAATTTATAATTTTCTCATTCATTTTAAAAAAAACAATTTTTCCGTACAAAAAAAAAACATTTCCAATTTTATCTTTAATAATGCTCGAACTTGAGCCGTGTCATTAATGAAACAATATAACAACCAATCTGGTTAGTCCGTAGACGTGTTCTCTTTCAAGTTTTTGTGGTTCGGGCTTCGTCCTTGATTATTAGGTTTACCGTTTATCTTATATTCTCTCGCGATCGTTTATTTGAGGTTTAGGTTTAGCCATTCACTGTTTTTTTGTTCTAATAAAATCTCCTTCTTCTCGAGGATTTATTATAAAAAAACAAACATGCAACTCAAAGTTGGAGGACCACCGAGCTCGCCCCCACCCGCATAGAGTCGAATTCATCAATTATACATGCATGTGTATCATTTGCAATGAGATGAGAATTTATTTTGCGGGGGTAAAAGGTAATTACATAAAATATAACGGTGCAAAAAAATAATTTTAGTAGAGATAAAATGTAATATTACAATTCTATATGTTTGTGCATAAGATTGTGACACATGTCAGATATTACATATATCACAATCTATGATGCACGGACACTCGTAAAAATTACTCCCCGCAGTGTCGGATACTTCTCGGACACTCCTCGGACACCTGTCGGATACGCCACGTAGTGTGTCATTAATTGTGTTAAAAAAAATAAAATTGGATACCCGTGTCGACGGTCCCCTCAAAATCGGACACCCGTGTCGGACACGATCGATGGACGTGTAACACAGAAATGATACTTTTGGATGTTAATTGTACCATTTTAAAAGTTTCTGACTAAAATGAAATTTAGACATGTTAATTAAACTTTATGTAAATTGAAATAATATACATTTGTTATTAGTATGAGTGATATTATGATGATTTCAGTGATACACACACATATATATATATTTATTAATTTATTTGAATATGTCAATAATATTTTTGATGTTATCTTTTATTTAGACGTGTTTGTTAAACTTTATATTCATTAAAGTAATATATATTTGGAGTTAGTATGAATGATACTATGATTATTCCAGTGACATGCATTTATTTATTACTTTTTGAATTTGATATATATATGCGTGTACCAGCTGTGTCGTATCCTGAAAATTTTGAAAATCCGTGTCGCATTGTCCTTATCATGTCGTGTCACAGTGTCGCCGTGTCAGAGTCTGTACATCGTATATCACAACCATAGGAGGTTGGAAGCAATAAACCTTCCCGACAAGCTAGGGGTGTTCATAATGTTCGGTTTGAACCGAACTGTAATTTTGGTGTTAGGATCGGACTGGAGTGTTTAGAGGGGGGGGGTGAATGAACACTCCTTTAAAAAATTAATCCTTACTGATTTCACTCAGGTTAGTGAATGAAATCTGGTTCTTAATCAACCCTTAAGCATAACAGACCACTGAATATGAGAGTGCGGAAACAGTCTGTTCTTAGCTAATAAGAACGGCTTGATGGCTATGAAATGTAAGGCAATACATAATGTAAATAGACAGTATTTGTTTCTGGAAGTTCGAAGGCAAATCTATCTACGTCTCCCCTTCTTCCAATCAAGGAAGGATTCTGTTAGGATCGGTCCGGAGTGTTTAGAGGGGGGGGTGAATGAACACTCCTTGAAAAAATTAATCCCTTGTGATTTCTTTCGGATTAGTGAAAGAAATCTGTTTCTTAATCAACTCTTGTACAGAACAGACTACTGAAAGTATAAGTGCGGAACAGTCTGTTCTTGTATATGTAAGAACGGCTCGATGGCTAGTATGAAAGAACAAGTGCAGAAAGATAATATACAGGATATGTTTCTGGAAGTTCGAAGGTGGTGTAATCCTTCTACGTCTCCCCTTCTTCCAATTAAGGAAGGTTTATACTAGAAGACTTTGATTTATACAATCCTGTTGTACAAACCCGATTCAGGCTGGATTTACCTCACTACCAGTCTGAAACTCCTAGTCACTCGATCTGCTCAGACACACTCTGTCTGACAGTTACAATATGTTTCTCCACTTCTATTTTTCAACACAGAATACACAAGATGCGCACAGTGATCCTAAATGATCAAATATTACAAAGTAATCGTGCTTAAGAATAATTTCAGCTCGAGATCTTCTGAGCTTGTAAGCTTGTGCTGTTTTGCTTTCTTGTGCGTTTTTCAATTGATCAGCGAGAGTCATGTATATTCCTTTTGTTGCATCCTTTTATAGTTGTAAGTACCAACGACATTATTTCCCTTAATGTGCAACTTTGACTCTGCTTAAATTCTGAGAAAGCTACAGTCTTCTTCTTCAGGATACTTGCCGTTCTGGTTCATACTTTCGGCGACTGTCATGTAGGATCTTCTTTGTCTTCTTACCTTTTATGGCAATCTTCAGTCTTTGGTCCTTTGTAGCATTAATTACGACATTAAATGCTACAATAGATAGCCGTTAATGATTCGGACTGAGGAGCCATTCTTTATGTATCCTTGACTGCTCTGATCTGATAAAGATTGAGATCGATCTGAAGCATCGATATAGTCAGTCTGAAATCCATCGATCCGGTCTGATATGCTTTGTCATCGTATCAGCTTGATCTGTTTTGGGCGATCGATCTGGTCAGTTTGATTTCACTCGATCCGGTCTGATATGTTTTGTCATCTTTAAAATCTCATCGATAAGGTCCGGAACTAACAAATTCCCCCTTTTTGATGATGACAAAACCTAGCTTCTAAGTCTGTTTAACCAGTCTGATAAGAACTCTGAAGCGAAAACTTTCGGATCGATTACTTCTTCTTTGTTCAAAATAAATGAACATTATTAAGTTGGATCGATTAAGCCTTTATTAAAGTTCAAAATAAATGAACAAGGACTTAATAAAGAAAGATTTTTATTGATAAAAAATCTCGCATACAGTCAGTCTAAAAATTTAATCAACGAGACTGCTATTTTCTTGAAGTTTGAGGCGGCTTGAAGTCTTTCTTCTTTTCCCCCTTTTTGTCAGCAGCAATCTCTTGAAGAAAATCAACAACTTGTGCTAGCTGCGCGCTGATAGCGTCAAGAAGAACGTCTTGAGCGCGGAGGGAATTGGCAACAGATGCTCGGACTTCAGTGGCCAGCTCGATCTGCTCCTTTCTCAGGCTGTTCTTATAAGTGGCTTGCTGAGAAAACAGATCATTCAGTCCTTGCTGAAGGCTGCTTATACTGGCTGTTATCTTCTCTTTGAATGAATCAAAGTCCAAAGCTGTAAGCCTCTGACCTTGATGAACTTCTAGAACACGTAGAGAGAGTGACATGCAGTTATCAGAGAAATGCTGGAGAGTCCGTGCCAGTGATGGAGGTGCATCAGATAGCCGGCTGGGAGAGTGATCTGATGATGACAGTGCAGGATCATCTTCTTTAGCAATCGGCATAATGGAAGATATGGCAGCTTGATGACTTTCGGATCGGATCAGGGTGACCAAATCCGAAGAAAATTCTTGAATGAAGGCCAGATCTTCATCTGATTGTCCCGGAAGAGTGCTGGGACTGAGAGGCTCCTCAATTTGTAAAGCTGCAACAACTGTAGACACCACTAAATCCGGATCGACGAAGTCTGGTGCGTCAATTGTTGCAAGTGCTGCGGTTGGACTGATTTGTGCACGGGAGGCTGATGACCCCAAAGGAATAGATGTTGTTGGAGAGTCCAACAACACATTCAATGGTTCATCATCTGTAGCAGACGGAGCATTAGGCAATGGCTGCTCCGCTGTCTGATCTGCTGGCTGATCTGGTACTAGCTCTGCAGTCTGAGCTGCTGCTTGATCTGCAGTCTGATCTGCGGCTGGTTCTGCAGGCTGCGCTGCTGGCTGATCTTCAGTCTGGTCTGCTGCCCCAGAGGGAATAACCCCAACGAAAGGTTCTGCCAGAGTTTTGCTTGCAGAAGGATGATCCGGGCTGGTTGCTGGAGTGGATACACAGATCTTCTGTCGTTGAAAACGGACAGCTAAGTGAAGAGCATGAACATCCATCTCTAATTGAGAAATAACAGCCCCATCATCTCTGGCAGTTGGAGCATTCGGATCGAAGTTCTCTTCTAGGAGCAGAGTGGCCAGTCTGAATCTTTGAATTGCCGTAAATAGCTTTTTGCGCTGCACGGCAAGCCGAACATCATCGGTCTCTGTTCCTTTCAGAACTTCATCTTCCATCTTCTTCAGTCTGCTCAACTTTCCGAAGAACATCTCAATGTGGTTGATAGTCCGGTACTGGACGTATTCATCAAAGACCACAATGAGTGCCTTCACCTTCTCATCAACATCCTCCATAGCAATGTCGATGGCTGTCTGCGCTGGATTTGGGTTTAGAGGAGAGGGGTTCGGAGAGAATGGCTTTTCCCTTGCCGGTGGAGGAAGGGGACTTGATCCCTGATTGGGTATAATCTTCCAACTCAGTGATAACTATCCCTTTGACCACGGGAATGGCAGAGGGAAGTCTAACGGTGACTTTGGGTGCAGGGGTTGAAGCTTGTGAAGGTTGGGTGGAAAGTTGGGGTGCAGGGGTGGCTTTAGTTGGTGGCAATATGGGTAAGGCTTTTGGTTTGGTAATCTGGGTTCTTGGCTTTTTGGGAAGTGGCTTGGTTGGTGGCGAGGGAGCAGACTTAGTTTCTTCAGAATCAATCTGGATGGTTAGCTTTCGATTGACCCGAGGTTTGCGCGCAACAGCTTGTTCTTCGCCCTTCTCAATCTTGACTGCAGCCAGAGTAGTAGAAGTAGGCGGAGCACTCTTGGACTTCAGCAGTGCGATCCCTTTGGAGTTTAGAATCTTGAAGGGACTGAGAGTGGACTGCTTTCCCAGCTCGATGTCTAAGGACTCCAGTAGCTTGCTGAGAGGAACATCAAAGCATACGACCTGTTTTGATGCAATTACTGTTTCCATCAGAACTCCAAAAAGAATCACAGACCAGTTCATCTTCTGTCCGGATACAATAGCCGCCATAGCCCTGAACTTCTCTGCGGTTACAGCGTCAAAACTTCCTGCTTTGCCCAAAAGAGGTTTGCCAACGATTTCGCACAGCACCTGGAAATGAAAAAAGCATTTCCTTCTTCTTAAACGAGGGTTGCAGGCGGTGGTCAAAAATAGAAATCTTCCCTTGAAGAGCTGAGAGTGGCGCTTGAGGAATCTGTCCAAACTCTGTCAGTCCGGAATTGGGGAGGCCAAAGGTTTTGGCCAGCGTCATCGGCGAGATCTCAAATGATTTGCCCTTGACAGTAGTGGATATTGATGTCTTCTGGGAGACGGCATTGGCGAATAGTTCGCGGATTCAGATTCATAAACAACTGTGCCGCACTCCAGAAAGTTCCTTAAGCCAGATGATTCCAAAGCTCGGAAGATGGACACCATCTCTGCATCTTCTGCCCTGTAAATGTCATTAAACTCAACGGAGAGAGAGTTGTGAGTAATGGTAGCCATTGGAATGAAGGTAAAAGATTGCGAAGATTTAGGAGAGTGAGAGAATAAGAAAACAGATAGCGGTAAATTGTAAAAAGTGAAAGGAGATGAAATGTTCAGCCTGCTAAATAGGAGAGAGAAGACACGTGTCTTTATCTCGATGGCTGATAAAAGAAATTCAAAATAAAAGGTCAGGATAACAGATAGATAAGGCGGTTAAAATGCGATCAGTCCAGGCTGTTTTTGTTATATAAAAAAAATTTATTGACCAGACAGATCATAGGATAACATTAGATCGACATGGATTGGTCTGAAAGTTCGGACCGGTCTGTGTTTTTCTGAACATTGTATTATTGATCTGTGGCAACAAAAATCTTTAAGAGCGAAAGTAAGAAAACATCTAAACTATTAAGATAAGTCAATTAAACCAAGAATTTGACGGAAATAATTAAACTTAGCCTCTGGGAGCGGTTTGGTGAAGATGTATGCTGCTTGCTGCTCTGTTGAGATGTGCTCGATCCAAATTTCCTTTTTGCCAACATGATCTCGAATAAAATGATGTCGTATATCAATATGCTTTGTTCGAGAGTGCAGAACTGGATTATACGTTATAGCGATTGCACTTGTGTTGTCACAAAATATCGGAGAGTCAACAGCTTGGATGCCATAGTCTTTGAGCTGGTGTTGAATCCAGAGCATTTGAGCGCAACAGCTTCCAGCGGCTAGATACTCTGCTTCAGCTGTAGATGTGGCAATCGATGTCTGCTTTTTACTGAACCAAGAGATCAATCTTTCACCTAGAAATTGACATGTTCCACTGGTGCTTTTACGATCAATCTTACACCCAGCGTAGTCTGCGTCTGAATATCCGATCAAGCTGAAGTTTGAATCTTTGGAGTACCAAAGACCAACGTTCTGAGATCCTTTTAAGTATTTCAGAATACGCTTGGCAGCAATAAAATGTGATTGCTTTGGTTCTGACTGAAATCTGGCGCACATACAGACTGAGAACATTATATCAGGCCGGCTCGCTGTAAGATACAATAGCGATCCGATTAGTCCTCTATACATGGTTACTTCAACTGCCTTTCCCCCTTCATCTTTGTCTAACTTGATTGTTGGACTCATTGGAGTTGATGCAGTTGAGCATGTTTCCATTTCAAATCTCTTGAGGAGCTCTTTGGTATACTTGGTCTGGTTGATGAAAATACCATTGTTGAGCTGTTTTACTTGGAGACCCAAAAAGAATGAAAGTTCTCCTATCATGCTCATCTCAAACTGTCCCTGCATTAACATAGAAAATTTCTCGCACAATTTGGGGTTAGTTGACCCAAAGATTATGTCATCAACGTAAATCTGAACTAATAGGGTATGTTCCCCCTTAATAAATTTAAAGAGAGTTTTATCTACTGAGCCGATCTGAAAATCATGGTTCAGCAGAAATTGAGATAGAGTGTCATACCAGGCTCTTGGAGCTTCTTTCAGACCATACACTGCTTTATTCAGTAGATACACATGATTGGGATACAAATGGTTCTGAAATCCAGGTGGTTGCTCAATGTAGACTTCTTCCTGAAGCTTTCCATTAAGAAAAGCGCTCTTGACGTCCATCTGATATACTTTGAAGTCTTTAAAGGCAGCATATGCAAGAAAGATTCGGATAGCTTCAAGTCTGGCGACTGGTGCAAATGATTCATCGAAGTCGATTCCTTCTTCTTGTCTGAATCCTTGTGCCACCAGTCTGGCTTTGTTTCTAACCACAGTTTCATCTGCGTCCAGCTTATTTCTGAAAACCCATCTGGTTCCAATAACATGCAGATCACTTGGTCTGGGGGTTAGACTCCAAACTTGATTTTGTTCAAATTGATTAAGCTCTTCTTGCATTGCCTTAATCCAGTTGAAATCAGTCAGAGCTTCATCGATCTTCTTAGGTTCCAGAGTTGAGATGAAAGCAGCATGTGTGAATTCATCCATCATCTGTCCTCTGGTTCTGATCGGTGTAGAGGGACTACCAATCACTAGATTAGGTGGATGCTTCTTAGTCCATCGATAGCTTGACTCTGGATTGTCTGGTCCGATCGGATGAGTAGTAGCAGCATGATCAGCATCTGCTTTAACATTTGAGTGAAGAACATCCGGATCAGCTCGATCTGAAGAAGCTTCAATGCCTTGATCCGGTCTGTCTGGTGGATTGTCTCTTGACCTGTTAGCTATAATCTCATCATCACTGTTAGCTTCGAGATGGATATTTTCCATCTGATTTTGAATTGATTCTTTGTTGCCCTCAACATATAAAGATTCATCAAAAACTACATGAACAGATTCTTCTACAGTTAAGGTACGATTATTGAAAATTCTATAAGCTTTACTAGTTGATGAATATCCCAAGAATATTCCATTAGCTGACTTAGCTTCCAATGCTGTAAGATGATTCTTACCATTGTTATGAACGAAGCATTTGCAGCCAAAAACATAAAAGTGAGAAATAGATGGTCTGTTACCAGTCCATATTTCATATGGAGTAAGGTTCAGCTTCTTGTTGATCATAGACCGATTTTGAGTGTAGCAAGCAGTGTTTACAGCTTCTGCCCAGAACTTTTGCGAAATACCAGAATCAGCAAGCATTGTTCTTGCTGCTTCCTTGAGCGTTCTGTTTCTTCGTTCTGCAACTCCATTCTGTTGAGGAGTTCAAGCGGCTGAAAACTCATGCTTGATTCGATGATCTTCTATATAGGATTCAAGATTCTGATTTAAAATTCAGTGCCTTTGTCACTGCGAATCCTTTCTATGCTGGATGATTTCTCATTCTGAGTGCGTTTCAGCAGCTTGATCAACTTCGGACCGGTCTGATCTTTACTGCTTAAAAATATAGTCCATGTAAAGCGTGAGTAATCATCAATAACAACAAGAGTATACCGCATTCCCCCTAAACTTGTTATTGGTATATGACCAAACAAGTCCATATGCAATAATTCTAAACAGCGGGAGGAGGATTTGGCATTCTTGTTTTTGAAGGATGATCTGATCTGTTTGCCCATTTGGCAAGCTTCGCAGATCTTATCCTTAGCAAAATCGATCTTGGGTAGACCGATAACTAAATCATGTTTACACAGGCTGGAAATAGTCTTAAAGTTTATATGATTCAAGCGCTTATGCCACAGCCAATGTTTATTATCATTGTTAGCGATGAAGCAAGTAGGATTATCAGGTTGAGCATGATTCCAGTTAATCTTATATGTATTTCCATTCCTGATTCCTACAAGCATGGTTATACCGTCTGATGATTTAACAGTGCAAGTGTGTTTGTGAAATTCTACAGCATAACCATTATCACAGAGTTGACTTATACTAATCAGATTATAGCACAGATTTTCAACTAACAGCACATCATTGATAATAATGTTACCATGGACAATCTTACCCTTGCCCACGGTCTTACCCTTTGAGTTATCTCCGAAGATGATCTTGGGTCCAGTACATTCTGTGACTTCAGACAGCAGCTCGATGTTTCCAGTCATGTGACGAGAACACCCACTGTCCAAATACAAGTCTGATGCGAGTTTCTTCGGTACCTGTCATCAAATATAATTATTGTTGGTACCAAATCCTATTTGGGTCCAGAACGGATTAGCCCTTTGGGAACCCACACATGTATCAGCTTCAATGGCTTACGTGTGTAAGGTGTGCTGTGTGCTTGTTTGTTTCGATGTTGTGTGTGATAATGTGTGCGCTGTGGAAGCCTTTGATTCTCATAAGGTAGTCTATATCTTCGTTGAATCGGTTTTGAATTATAGTAATTGTTTGTCTTCCTTGCCTTCGATCTTGCACCTTTGGATTTGGTCTGATAGACGCAAATCTTGCTGGTGTCTTTTCTTTGGCTTGGTCAACATAACCAATCCCTTTTCTCAGATTTTGATTCACTTAAGAGACTCCCGTTTGAATTTTAGGTGCTTCAGTCTCATATACTGTGCTGGATTTAACAAATGTCATTTGTTTGACTTGGTTCTTTACCAGCAACAGCTCAGATTCATCTTTGGTGCATTCTTTGGTGTCAAAGCCTATGCCGGTGAAATCACCGACATTTCTTTGAACCTCTTGTAATTCTTCCAAAGATGTTCTGGATTTTGTCCATGTTTTGAATATATGAGAAAGCTTAGCATTTTGTGTGCTAATTCTCTTATTTTCTTCATGGAGCTGATCATAGGAGATTTTCAGCTTATTCAGCTCGATCTTTAGATTATTGCACTCACCCTGCTCAGAGCAGCTTGGTTTATTGTGCTCATCTATTTGATTACTGGCTTTAGCTTTATTTTTCTCAAATGATTCAGCTAAGATCCTATAATCATTAGCCATGTCTTGCACTGCGGACATGAGCTCTTCTCGTGTAAATTCATTTGAGTCAAGATCATATACCTCGTCTGTCTGACTCATCTCTTCGTCTGCCATAAGACATTGAATATCTTCTTCGCTTTCGCTGGAAGAATATTCAGAGCTTTCCGAGTCTGAGTCTGTCTGAGCCCATTTGCTGTTTCCCTCTTCAGCTACTAGGACTTTTTGGGATTTTCCATGATTCTTGCGGTCTTTGTAGTGCTTCTTCTTCCTATCATCACGATGCTTCTCTTTCCGTTCTTCTTTCTTCGGTCTCGTGCAATCTGCAATAAAATGTCCGGTCATACCACAATTGTAGCAAACCTGATCGTTAACAGCATCATCTTTTCTTGATTTATAATGATGAGAGGGTTTGAAGTTCCTCTTATTCTTAGACATGAATTTACCGAATTTCTTGATAAATAATGACATAGCATCATTACTTATCTGTTCAGCGGATCGGTCTGATGTTGAGGCGGTCTGGTCTGGAATGGCTGCCAGGGCCTTGTTTGGTTGAGAGATGAATGGCTCTGCTTCACCTCTGCTTATCAGTTCAAACTCATAGGCCTTAATATCTGCAAACAGATCATGAAGTTCAACCATGTTAAGATCTTTTGATTCCCTCATGGCAATGGTCTTAACATCTCATTCCTTTGGCAGAGCTCTCATAACTTTCAGAGCGATCTCTCTGTTAGAATATTCCTTCCCCAGACCATTCAGTTCATTTATGATGCCAATGACTCTTTCATCAAACTCATTTAAAGTTTCTCCACTCTTCATCTTTATGCCCTCAAATCTTTGAAGAGCAACAATCAGTTTGTTTTCTTTGGTCTGGTCGTTGCCTTCGCATAGCTGTGCTATATTCTCCCAAATTTCTTTGGCAGTAGAGCACATTTTGATTTTGCTGAACATGTTCTTGTCCAATGTCTTGAACAAGATGTCTTTGGCAACGTTGTCGAGATTTGCCTTCTTTCTTTCCTCATTCGTCCAGAGGGATCTGTCTTTCTCTACCATTTGTGGTTCACCACCAGTAATGGCGACTGCTGTATTTATTTTTAGAATCTTCATTGGTCCATCAGTGATGACGAACCACATATCGTCATCCTGAGCTGCCAGATGTGCTTGCATTCTGATTCTCCAGTCATCATAGTCTTCTTTTGAGAACATAGGAATTTTGTTGAATGATGCCATCAGCTCGAGTGATTTTGCTGATTAAGATGACCTGCTCTGATACCACTTGTTAGGATCGGTCCGGAGTGTTTAGAGGGGGGGTGAATGAACACTCCTTGAAAAAATTAATCCCTTGTGATTTCTTTCGGATTAGTGAAAGAAATCTGTTTCTTAATCAACTCTTGTACAGAACAGACTACTGAAAGTATAAGTGCGGAACAGTCTGTTCTTGTATATGTGAGAACGGCTCGATGGCTAGTATGAAAGAACAAGTGCAGAAAGATAATATACAGGATATGTTTCTGGAAGTTCGAAGGTGGTGTAATCCTTCTACGTCTCCCCTTCTTCCAATTAAGGAAGGTTTATACTAGAAGACTTTGATTTATACAATCCTGTTGTACAAACCCGATTCAGGCTGGATTTACCTCACTACCAGTCTGAAACTCCTAGTCACTCGATCTGCTCAGACACACTCTGTCTGACAGTTACAATATGTTTCTCACTTCTATTTTTCAACACAGAATACACAAGATGCGCACAGTGATCCTAAATGATCAAATATTACAAAGTAATCGTGCTTAAGAATAATTTCAGCTCGAGAGCTTCTGAGCTTGTAAGCTTGTGCTGTTTTGCTTTCTTGTGCGTTTTTCAATTGATCAGCGAGAGTCATGTATATTCCTTTTGTTGCATCCTTTTATAGTTGTAAGTACCAACGACATTATTTCCCTTAATGTGCAACTTTGACTCTGCTTAAATTCTGAGAAAGCTACAGTCTTCTTCTTCAGGATACTTGCCGTTCTGGTTCATACTTTCGGCGACTGTCATGTAGGATCTTCTTTGTCTTCTTACCTTTTATGGCAATCTTCAGTCTTTGGTCCTTTGTAGCATTAATTACGACATTAAATGCTACAATAAATAGCCGTTAATGATTCGGACTGAGGAGCCATTCTTTATGTATCCTTGACTGCTCTGATCTGATAAAGATTGAGATCGATCTGAAGCATCGATATAGTCAGTCTGAAATCCATCGATCCGGTCTGATATGCTTTGTCATCGTATCAGCTTGATCTGTTTTGGGCGATCGATCTGGTCAGTCTGATTTCACTCGATCCGGTCTGATATGTTTTGTCATCTTTAAAATCTCATCGATAAGGTCCGGAACTAACAGATTCACTAGAAGACTTTGAGTAATACAACTACTTGTACAACCCCGATTCAGCTGGATTTACCCCACTACCAGCCTGAAACTTCTAGTCTCCAAATCTGTTCAGACACAATCCGTCTGACAGTTACAATTGAATCTCACTCTTCTATCTTAGCACGAATACAAAAAAAAGAGTGAATTTATCTACGCACAACTGATCCTTTAGATGATCAGATATTACAATAAGATGTGCTTATGAAAACTTTGAGCAGACTGGTAAGATGAATATCTTTCAGCGATGGTTCTGCTCAAGAGTGTTTTGACTTGTAAGCTTGTGTTGTTTTGTTTCTTGATTGATCAGTTAAAGTCCTGCTTCGAGTACCTTAGTTGCATCCTTATATAGTCGTTTGTACCAACGACACTATTTCCTTTTCTGTGCAACTCTTGACTCTGTTCATTCTCTGAACAAGCTTCAGTCTTCTTCTTTTAGGCACTTTCCCCTCTGTCTGTGCTTTCGGCGTTTGTCAGGTAGACTCTCCTTTGTCTATTTATCATTTAAGGTAATCTTCAGTCATTGGTTTTTTCAGCATTAAATGGATCATTAAATGCTTCAATAAATAGCCATTAATTATTCGGACCGAAGAACGAAGCTTTACTTAACTTTGTCTGCTATGATCTCATCTCCATTGAGCTGATCTGTGCTTCGATCTGGTCAGACTGGTTTGCATTGATCCGTTCTGATTTTGCGATAGACTATATCAGTCTGATCTATTTTGTCATGGATCGATCGGTCTAGTCTGTTTTGTCATCTTTAAAATTCAGAACTAACAAATTCCCCCTTTTTGATGATGCAAAACCTAGCTTCTATGTCCTCTTATAAAGTCTTTTAATTCTTTGAAGGGTATTCTTTAGATTGATTAAATATTCTTGTTCAAAATAAATGAACACTGGAAGTTGTAGTTCAGGTCGATTAAGTCGTTTTGTTCAGAATAAATGAACTATTCAAAATAAATGAATAAGACTCAGATATGCGATTGAAAGACCTTTTATTGATATGTCTGATGAATACATTTACATGTCAAAATTCATTCAGACAAGTATCTATTTCTTCGCTGAGGACTGCTGAGCTGGCTGGAATTCTTTCTTCTTTTCCCCCTTTTTGTCAGCAGCAATCTCCTGAAGGAAATCTACGATCTGCGTAAGCTGGGCGCAGATAGCATCCTGGCGAGTGTCTTGAGCAAGGAGGGATTTAGCCACTGTAGTTTTAACTTCTGTAGCCAGCTCGATCTGCTCTTTCTCAGGCTGTTCTTACATGATGCTTGCTGAGAGAACAGACCATTCAGTCCACGATGAATACCGGTGATGCTTGTCGTCATCTTGTCCTTGAAAGATTCAAAGTCCAAATGTGTAGTCCTCTGGCTTTGA
Source organism: Haberlea rhodopensis (assembly GCA_907163345.1). Classification (NCBI taxonomy): domain Eukaryota; kingdom Viridiplantae; phylum Streptophyta; class Magnoliopsida; order Lamiales; family Gesneriaceae; genus Haberlea; species Haberlea rhodopensis. The sequence goes on along the minus strand of CAJQUN010000253.1, from coordinate 764,721 downwards.
TGAACTTCTCTTACTCGTTGAGAGAGAAAGAGACAGTTTTCAGAGAGATCGTGAAGGGACTTGGCGAGAGATGAGACATCATCAGTGGGATGGTCTGGGGAGTGATCAGTAGGTGACGCAGTCAGATCAATTTCTGCCTCAACTGGTACGATAGTAGAATCAACAGATTGGCATATATCGGACCGGATCAATTCGACCAAATCCGTAGAAAACTCTTGCACAAAAGCCAAATCTGCAGCAGACTGATCTGGAGGAGTGATAGGTCTAGTAGGCTCCTCAACCTGTATAGCTGCAACTATTGTTGACACAACTAGATCCGGATCGACAAAGTCTGGTGGGACAACTGTCGGAGGTGCATCTAGTGTGCTGGTCTGAATATTTGAGACTGAAGATGCAAACAGAATGGAAGTTGTTGGAGATTCCAGCAAGACATCCATTGCCTCAGTCTCTGCAGCATACAGAGCATTGGTCAGTGGCTACTCCGCTGTCTCAGAAATATGTGGCTCAGAGATTGGCTCTGCCACAATCTTGCTTGCAGTTGGATGATCTGGAATGGGAACCGGAGTTTATATGTTGAGCCTTTGATGATGCATGCGAACAGCCATGTGGAGAGTGAGAATGTCCATCTCCAGCTGAGCAATGACTGCACCGTCATCCTTGGCAGTCGGGCTGGTGGCATCAAAATTCACCTTTTTGTCTGTGATAAGCAAGTTTGACAGCCTTAGTCTGTGATTAGCCTTGAACAACTCCTTGCGATGTACCGCAATCCGCACATCATTGGTTTCTGTCCCTTTCAGGACTTCTTGTTCCATTTTATGTAGCCGCTTGAGCTTGCCGGAGAACATACTAAAGTGGTTGACCGTTCTGTATTCGACTCATTCATCGAATACGACTGTCAGCTCCTGTACTTTGTCTTCTATATCTTCCATGTCAATGTCAATTGCGGTTTGAGCCGCGGACTTAGGCTTGGAAGAGACAAGCTCAGTTAAGACAGCTTTGCCCTTTTCAACATCAGACGATGGCTTAATCCCTGATTGGTTGTAGTCACCCTGTTCTTTAATAACAATTCACTTGACCACAGGGATAGTGGAGGGGACTCGGATAGTGACCTTAGGTGCAGTGGTTGGAGCTTTGGATGGTTGAATTTTGGATGGTTGAGTTTTGGTTGGTTGCGGCGGAGCTTGGGTTTTTGGTGTTGGAGCTTGGGATACAATGGTGGCTTTTGTTGAAGGTAAGATGGATATGGGTTTGGGATTTAAGGTTGACATTGGCTTGGTGATCTAGGTTCGTGGCTTCTTTGGAGGAGGTTTGGCTGGGGATGAAGTAGTAGAGGTAGACTGAATTTCATCTGAGTCAGCCTGGACTGTCAGTTTGCGCTTAACTCTAGTCTTTCTTTCAGCAGCCTGTTCCTGTCCAATTTCGATCTTTACAGCCAACAGATCAGAAGGAGTGGGGGGAGCACCTTTGGACTTAAGTAACGCCAATCCCTTGGGTTAAGGATTTTGAAGGGATTGAGTGATGATGGCTTCCCCAGCTCGATGTCCATCGACTCCAAAAGCTTGCTGAGTGGAACAACGAAGCAGACATCATGTTTTGCTGCAATAACTGTTTCCAGCAGAACTCCAAACAGAATAGCGCAGTCCAGAATGGATAGCAGCCATTGCTCTGAATTTCTCAGAGGTTACTGCATCATAGCTTCCAGCCTTGCCAAGCAGTGGCTTGCCAACTATATCACACAGAACCTGAAAGTGGAACAATATCTCTTTCTTCTTGAATGATGGCTGCAGATTCTGTCCAAAGATTGATACTCGGCCCTGAAAGTTTTCAAGGGTGGCATGAGATATGTGACCAAAATCGGACATTCCGGTGGTAGGAAGTCCAAAGGTCTTTGACAGCGTCGTCTGAGAAATGTCGATGGATTTTCCCTTGACGGAAGTAGAGATGTACGTCTTGTGGGAAACGGCGTTGGCGAACATCTCTCTAATCTCTGATTCGTAAACCACCATACCACATTCCAAAAAAATTCCTTAATCCTGAAGATTCCAAGGATTTGAACATTGACACAATCTCTGGATCTTCAGCCCTGTAAATCACATCAAACTCAACAGATAAAGAGTTGTGAGTGATAGTGGCCATTTGAGTAAGTGTTATGAAGGTAGGGAAGATGGAAAGATTTGAAGATATGAACAGACAACAGTAATTTGTAAAGAGTGAAGTCTAAACGAAATGTAAAGCCTGTTAAATAGGAGATATTGGACATGTGTCTGTATCTCGATGACTGATATTTAAAAATTCAAATTTTAACGGACAAGATGAGAGAAAAGTAAGGCGGTTAAATTTCGATCAGTCCGTGCTGTTAAAAATATTACTATGTTAAAGACTGATAGTGCTTTAAAACAGATCACAGGATAATATCAGATCGACAGAGATCGGTCTGAAAGTCCAGACCGGTCTGTATCTTTCTGACAATTGTATTATCGATCTGTGTTAACACTAATTCTTTAAAACAAAATTAAGCAAACGCCAAACACATTAAGATAAATCTATTAAACTAAGAATTTGACGAAAAAAATTAAACTTAGCCTCAGGGAGTGGTTTAGTGAAGATGTCTGCAGCTTGCTGGTCTGTTGAAATATACTCGATCCGAATATCCTTTTTGCCAACATGATCTCGAATAAAATGATGTCTGATATCAATATGCTTCGTTCGAGAGTGGAAGACTGGATTATATGTTATAGCAATTGCACTCGTGTTGTCGCAGAAGATCGGAGACTCAGCAGCTTGAAAGCCATAGTCTCTGAGCTGATGTTGAACCCATAGCATTTGAGCGCAACAGCTTCCAGCGGCAAGATATTCTGCCACAGTTGTGGATGTGGCAATTGATGTTTGCTTTTTGCTAAATCACGAGATCAATCTTTCACCTAGAAATTGACAAGTTCCATTGGTGCTCTTGCGATCGATCTTACACCCTGCATAGTCAGCGTCTGAATATCCAATTAAGTTAAAATTTGGATCTTTGGGATACCAGAGACCAACATTCTGAGATCCTTTCAAGTATTTAAGAATACGCTTAGCAGCAATAATGTGATACCCCCGAAATAATTATATGCATTTGGGCATTAATTATGTTTATGTGATTAATTATGGTGATAATTAAATTATGTGTTGGAATTAATTATCATGGTTTAAAATGTGATGGTTGATAATTATTTGGCGAAGCATGCGTCTAAATGGGAATTTGGTGCATTTTGGTAAAATGCTTTTAAAATATCATGTTGGGGTATTTTATACATCATGTTAATTGTTTGGGGTATAATTTTTAACTAACCCCTTATACCCCCACTAACCCCAAATCACCATCACTTTACCAATTCCCAAATTCACTCCCAATCCTAACCCCTTACCCATTTTCGAAATTGGGTCCAAAGAAGAAGGGAAATCCTTGCAAAAACTTGATTTGAGTGATCTTTGGTAGGATTTGGAGTCCTTAAGAGGTATGGATACCTCCTTGATACTTTAATGGTGTTTATTTTGGATTTTTGTTTTGGTATGTTGAGTTATAAAATGGGTTTGTGTTGGGTTGTTATTGGTATTGGTTGGGAGTTGGATTTTTTCTTTGTTAATAGTGTATATTGAAGGTTTAAGGTGTTTTTATGTTTTTTGGTTTGTTGGTATAAGTGTTGGTGAGGTTGGTGAAGAATTTATGGTGCAAAAATGGTGTTTCTCGCAACACAGACAGCGGCGATCGATCGCCCGTTTTTGGCGATCGGTCGCGCGCAACCAGTAGGCTCCAGAAACAATTGGCGATCGATCGGTGAGGCTGGCGATCGATCGCGCCAAATGTGGCGATCGATCGCCAAGAGCAGAAAATTTTAGAAGCGGGCAGTATGATCTCGCGATCGATCGAGCCTTGGTGGTGATCGATCGAGAGATACTGTAATGGCCCAATTTTAGATAAAATTATTGGTCCAAATTGTTTAAATTATAATATTAAAATTATAATAATTATAATAGTATTAATAATAAAAGTGACAATTAATGAGAATAATAATTAGTAATAATAACAATAATTAGTAATATTAATCGGTAATTAAAAGTGAAAGCCGATAACATCTTTTATTTCTTCTTCTCGTCCGATTTCCTTCTTCATCGCTCTCTGCTCTTCGCCTTCCTTCACCTTCACCGAACCCAAATCGATTTCGTTTCCAACCTTTCACCTACTCGAAGTTGTAACCAATTAGAGCTAGCACCTCTATTTAATTTCCTACCCACAAGAACCCATGGTAATAATCGAAGAAGCTTCCGTCGGCTTCAACTCGAGGAAAAATTCCAGATTCATAAAATTCGATTTTTGAGCTTCGAAAATTCTCCAAATCGGAGCTGTAGCAAGTAGCCGAGAGGATTTTGGAAATTGAGCAGAAGGTATAAAAAAAAATCGGTATGAAAATTCGATGTTTAAATTTCGATGTTTCGATTTTTGATTTTCTGTTTTCGAATTTAAAATGGCTAGGTTAGTGTAGTTGGATTAAATTGAAGTTCGAATATGATAATGGAATTCGAAGAATTTGAGTTCGAAAATTGTACTGGAATTCGAAGATTGAAATCGTTTGTTTTTCGAAAATGGTATGAATTCGATTTCTTGTTTGTAATTCGGAGATTTCGATCCTTTTTGCTTAAAATTCTGATATAATTGGTATTAGTTTATGGAGTACTAATGAGGAAATGTAAGATACACTAAAATAGAAATTGAACAATACTTGTAGGCTTTGGTAATTTGAATAGTGAGTTTAAATTTGAACATAAGTTAGGATTATGTTAGGTTGTTTTAGAACCAAGTTAAATGAATATTGTTTATGATAATGTTGAAATGGGTAATAGGAAATCCTTGATATCTTGGAGATTTTGGGAAGGTTTGTAGCTTGAACGTTGATAGGAAGCTTTGAGGTACGTAAATGAGGTTGCATTTTCACAAATTACTTTGAGTATTTTACGTTATTTATTTTTGAAAGGTTTTGAATAGTAAGTATGCAAGAATTGTTTTTGAAATATGATTTTTGATAAGAAATGCATTTTGTTGAAAAATAGAATTTTGAGTAACATTTTATTGTGTGTGAAAAACTATTTTGAAAGGCCATGTTTGTCTTGATTCGGTGAATACGTTTGAGGTTTGTGAACTGTGGATATTTTCGTTTCGTTGTGTCTCGCATTGCGACGAGGATAAAAACGCGCATACTTTCGGCTCGTTGGCGACGAGAATAAAGAAACGCATTTCGTTTTGCCCGAGGACAGAGGGGGTATAATATCTGTCGATACCCTTCCAGCGGGTATAGTCTGGAATGATATCATTGTGTCACATCCGTAATTGACTATGCATTTGTTTCATTACAGCATGGCTATTGCTAATGGATACTACTACATGGCTAATGTTAAGACATTATATGATTATGATATTGTTATTCGTTTCCGTTACCTTTCGTTGGTTATCTGTGCAGTTATTTCCGTTATGATTCCGTTTTGTGAAATTTAGTTCCGTTGACTGCTCGGATTAAATCATATATGTGTGAGAATATTTAGATATGCAATGGAAGTTTAATTATGATTATGTTGAGAAGTTTATATTTTGAGGACATGAGTACTTTATTATGATTTTAGTTGTTTTTGGATATTGAGACTTCAGTTGGGTTTAGTTATTTTGATTTTATGATTTTGTTATTGTGGTTGTAGTGATCTGGTAGATCACATGGCACAATTTTTAAGAGGAGACTCTGCCCAAAATTTTTCTAAAATAAAAGTCACGGGTAAAAAATTATTAAGTCAAACATCCGATAAGAATTAAAACGTTTCCGCTAAACAAAAGTTCAAAGTGATAACAAGATTTTGAATTGAGTGAAGCCTTGTATTCAAGCAATTGAATACGGCGGGCGACCCGTCTGGGCGGGCCGTGACAGATACAAAATTTGTGTTTTTGGTGTCTTTTTGTGGAATTTTGATATTGGACTATAATTGGCTTCTAATATTGATTTGTATGGTTGTGTAGAACCATCCAAGTACCAACAACTTCAAGGAGATAAAGTTCTTCAACTTCTCCACTTTTGAGACTAAGGTACGTAGTGAGACGTACGGGCATGACGGTAAAATGTGTACTTACGCTTTTGGCTATATATATATCGTGGACAAGTGTGGATTACGAAATGTGTTGATATATATTGAGATAATGGTGATGCATTATGATTGTGGACTCAGGTTTTGTGTTTATATATATGTGGTTGGAAATGCTTGATTGTTCCGGTAGTTGTTATATACGAGCGAGGGAGGTACTTGCCGCTGTCATATGAAGCGATGGTAATATGATATTTGCCGCTTCATGTCGGAGCGATGTATATGCCGCTGTCATTGTCGAAGCGAGGGATATCATATGATGCTGCTATATGTCGAAGCGATGGGTCCTAAAATTCCGCTGTTGTAACAGGATCGGAACAGTCACATTTCTAGTGATTAATGTGGAATATTGTGGTTATAACTGGAACGTGGTATCGATCATTATATTATGAACTAATGATTTTGTGCATGAGTTTATGAAACAGGAACAACAATGAAAATGTGCTAATGTGGTAAATCAGGGAGCATACATACATATATATCTCATGCAATTATTTATGTTATTGTGCTTGGATCTTGTTGAATAGTGATGTATATGCTCATGGTGAGTTGTTCCTGTAGGTACACCTTTTGGACTTGGAGGGCTATGGGTCGGGTTGAGGCAGTGAGCTAAGAGGAGCATTAAGGAATTAGGATACAGGATTTTTGGATAGTCTCTACTCTAGGAGTAGTGTAAATCTATAGTATCAACATTCATTATTGGGAATGTAATTAATTAGCTTTTGGAATTTTATTTTTGGCCTGTAATCCTGTTATTAGCTCAAGGCTACAACCGGAACCATAAACTGTCTTTAATGCATGTTAGCCCTATTTATATTTTTTTACACTGTTAAGGTAGAGAGACCTTACATTAGTGGTATCAGAGCCAGGTTAGAGAACCCGGGAATGAGTGAAGGGTAGCCTTAGCAATAGGTTGGCTAGGTACTCTTTTTAAACATGTTTAGTGCATATAGAGTATATAAATGTTATACTAACATGTTTTGGTTATTGTTACTCATGTTATCTAACGGCGTATTATATGAACTATTTTTGGTGTTATTGTTAACCCTTGTGTTACAGCATGGCAGCAAATATCGATATAGGAGACGCAGTGAGTGTTAATGCAAGTGCTGGGCGTACAAATCCTCTACCACCGCCAGCTTTGGGCGAAGAACCGCCTGAACAACAGTTGTTGCCCGGGGAACTGAACTTGACTCAATAGCTTGCATACCGACCCCCGATGTTTGAAGGAACTGAGACATGGGAACAGGCCGAAGAGTGGTTAGACAGGATGGAGCAAATCTTCATGGCGGCTTCTTGTGCGAAGTCGGCCTGGATAAGGTTAGCAGAATTCCAACTGGCCAAGAAGGCACTAATGTGGTGGAAGACCACGGTGATAGAACAGGAGGCTCAAGGTCATGAAATAAACTGGAAGCTGTTCAGAACTCGATTTCTGACCCGGTACTTTTCGGCTGCTGCATGGGAAGCTAAGGAGGATGAATTTACTAACCTAAAGCAAGGTACTATGCCGGTGTCAGACTATGCTCTTCACTACTGTTCTTTGCTCAGATATGTACCTCATGTCGCCACAAATACTCAAGCAAAGATGAGGAACTTCATGAAAGGCTTGAGGCCTGAATTGTATGATAGGGTGATCACTTATGGCCCTACTTGTTTTGATGACGCCCTTGCACGGGCCGAGCTGGCAGAATTGGGAGTGGGTGCATATCCGACTGTAGCGCCACCTCCAGCACCACCACAGAGATCAACCCCGGAAAACTTGAAACCAAGGGGCGACCATTTTAAGCCAAGGGAGAACTCATCAGCTTCCCGATTCAGTGGTAGACGGCCTGATGTGCATGGAAGGGGAAATCGTGGGAATAATTGCCAGTCAAATAGGGGACAGTCACAAGCAAGTAATCATGGGAGAGTTAGATGTTTCCTTTGCGGGGGACCCCACTCGGTGAAAGAGTGTTCTGCTTGTTTTGAATGTGGTAAGCATGGCCACTTTGCTCGAGAATGTCCTCATCGGGGAGGACAACAGAACACTATGGGGAGACTTTTAGATAGGACAGTGCAACAAAGACCACCGTTTGCACCGAGACCATTGGGAGGTCAGCCGTTGGGGCCACCTCAAGGGCAAGTGTACGCTCTGATCAGGGAGCAGGCTACAATGGCTTCAGATGAAGTGATAGCGGGTACGTGTCATATATTTATTCACCCTGCTTTTATTTTGATAGACACAGGTGTGTCACACTCCTTTGTGTCGACGAGTTTTGTGAAGAGGCACCGATATGCACGTCTCCGTCGCCCACGCCTCTTCTGGTCTCGACACCCGCTGGAAAGAGTATGATTGCTAATCGGTTTGTTGTTGACGGCCTCATTTATTTTGAGGGCAACGAGTTGAAGTCAGATTTGATTGTTCTGGTAATGTCAGACTTTGACTGCATTGTGGGCATTGATGTACTGAACAAGTATCAGGCAGTGGTGGACTGCAGACAGAGAACAGTTCGGTTCAGATCTGATTTGGGGGTTCAGTGGACGTTTTATGGGGATGGTTCCACCTCAAAAATTCCATTGATACCGGCTATCAAGATGGCTCAGTTATTGGAATGTGGGCTTATGGGTTATCTTATTTGTGCCATTGATGTTGCTGATAAGAAGGAAGAGTTAAGGGTCGAGGATATACCCGTAGTCGCGGAGTTTGCCGATGTGTTCCCGAAGGAGATTCCCTAATTTCCACCGGCTAGGGAAGTCGAGTTTGGGATTGAATTACTACCGAGAACACCCGCTATTTCTCGTGCCCCTTACAGGATGGCACCGACAGAGTTACGGGAGTTGAAAGAGCAACTACAGGAACTCCTTGACAAGGGTTACATACGCCCCAGTGTATCGCCTTGGGGTGCGCCTATATTATTTGTGAAAAAGAAAGATGGATCGATGCGTCTGTGCATCGATTACAGACAATTGAACAAGGCCACAGTGAAGAATAAATACCCTCTTCCGCGGATCGATGACTTGTTTGATAAGTTGCAGGGCACGAGGTTGTATAGTAAAATTATTTGAGGTCGGGGTACCATCAGATTCGAGTTAGAGAGGAAGATGTGCAGAAGACAGCATTCCGGACCCGTTATGGTCATTATGAGTTTTTTGTCATGCCGTTTGGAGTGACAAACGCCCCGGCTGTCTTTATGAGCTTGATGAACCGAGTGTTCCAACCATACCTTGATCAGTTTGTCATAGTGTTTATTGACGACATACTCATCTACTCTCGGAGTGAGGAAGAGCACAAGAATCATTTGAGAGCAGTGCTTCAGATTCTTAGGGAAAATCAGTTGTACGCCAAGCTCAGCAAGTGTGAATTTTGGTTGAACATCGTGGTGTTTTTGGGGCATGTGATCTCTAGTAATGGGATATCTGTGGATCCCAGGAAGGTAGAGGCAGTGATGGATTGGTCTGCGCCTACATCTGTGCCCGAGATCCGGAGCTTCCTTGGTTTAGCGGGTTATTATCGATGTTTCGTCGAGGGATTCTCTAAGATCGCTAAGCCGTTGACGCAGTTGACTCAGAAAGGAGTTTCGTTCTTGTGGTCTGAGACATGTGAGCAGAGCTTCCAAGAGTTGAAGCACCGGTTGACTACAGCACCTGTACTGGTGATTCCTTCGGAGAACGAGAGGTTTGCTTTGTATACGGATGCATCACTACAGGGTTTGGGCTGTGTACTGATGTAGGATAAGCACGTGGTGGTTTATGCTTTGAGGCAGTTGAAGCCTCATGAGACCAGATACCCAGTTCATGATTTGGAACTGGCGGCTATCATTTTCGCCTTGAAAATTTGGCGGCATTACCTATATGGTACTTCATTTACCATTTATACGGACCATAAGAGATTGAAGTTCTTATTCACCCAAGCGGAGCTGAATATGAGGCAGAGGAAATGGATGGACTTGCTCAAGGACTATGACTGTGAGATAGAGTACCATCCGGGGAAGGCGAACCTGACAGCTGACGATTTGAGTAGGAAGGTGAAGTATACTGCGGAGGATGTTATCCAGTTATCAGCCATGATGACTTCCTGTTGTCATCTGAGGTATGACTTTGATGTAGATACATCACCGGTACATGTATCGACCCTATGGCAGAGCCGGACATCTTTGAATCCATCAGGAAAGCTCAGGTGTCAGACGTTGAGGTGCAGAGATGGTTATCATATTTACGTCTGGGTCAGTCATCAAAGTTCAGGGTGGCAGAAGATGGTTCTTTGAGGCTTGGTAACCGTTGGGTAGTGCCGAGGGCACCGGAGTTGCATCAAAGGATCTTGCATCGTGCTCATAGCAGCAGGTTTAGCATACATCCGGGTGGGAGAAAGATGTACAAGGACTTATGCGACCAGTTTTGGTGGAGGCGGATGAAAAGAGACGTCATCACCTTTGCCAAGAAGTGCTTGATTTGTCAGCAAGTAAAAGCGGAGAGGCAGAGGCCTGGTGGCGAGTTGAAGAGTTTAGAGATACCGGAGTGGAAGTGAGAACACATATCTATGGACTTCGTGACCCACTTGCCAAGGACCGCCTCGGGATATGATGCGAAATGGGTGATCGTGGATAGATTGACGAAGGTGGCTCACTTCATCCCTTATTGTATGTCGTACACATACTTAAAGATTGCCCGATTGTATGTACGGGACGTGGTAAGGTTGCATGGGATTCCAGTCTCGATTGTGTCTGACAGAGACCCACGGTTCACATCACATTTTTGGGAAGGTCTCCAGTCAGCTTTGGGTACGGAGGTGAGACTGAGTACATCTTATCACCCTCAGACAGATGGTCAGACAGAGCTTACCATACAGACGCTCGAAGATATGTTGAGGGCATGTGTATTGGAGTTTGATACTCCGTGGCAAGATTCAGTGCCACTAGTAGAGTTCTCTTATAATAACAGCTATCAGGCGAGCATTCAGATGGCTCCATTCGAAGCTCTTTACGGTCGACGTTGTAGGTCACCGTTGTACTGGGCGAACTTGATTAGTAAGACGGTCGGGGGACCGGATTTGTTTCTAGAAATGGAAGAGAAAATCAAAGTGATCCGTCAGAAAATGAAAGCGGCTCAGGATAGGCAAGCAGCCTACGCTAATAAACGGCGGCGACCGTTGGAATTCCAAGTGGGAGATAAGGTCTTTTTGAAGATCTCACCTTTCAGAGGTGTTCGTTTTGGTATGCGCGTGAAGTTGTCTCCGAGGTATGTTGGGCCATATGAGATATTGCAGCGCATCGGTACTTTGGCTTACCGTTTGGCTCTACCGCCATCATTGTCTGGTATACATGACGTCTTCCATGTCTCTATGTTGCGGAAGTATGAGCCAGATCCGTATCATATTTTACAGCCCTCAGAGGTACAGTTGGGTTTAGATGTGTCCTACGTGGAACGACCGGTTAGAATTCTGGGTCGAGAGGATCGCAGACTTCGGAGCAAGGTTATACCGATGGTAAAGGTTCAGTGGGATCGTAGGGGTGTCGAGGAGGCCACGTGGGAGACGGAGCAGCATATGGTGCAGCATTACCCGGAACTATTTTCTGGTATGTGATTTATGTTTAGTTTCGTTTTGGGTAAGTGCATGCGATTTCGGGGTCGAAATCTTGTAAGTAGGGGAGTATTGTGATACCCCCGAAATAATTATATGCATTTGGGCATTAATTATGTTTATGTGATTAATTATGGTGATAATTAAATTATGTGTTGGAATTAATTATCATGGTTTAAATTGTGATGATCGATAATTATTTGGTGAAGCATGCGTCTAAATGGGAATTTGGTGCATTTTGGTAAAATGCTTTTAAGATATCATGTTGGGATATTTTATACATCATGTTAATTGTTTGGGGTATAATTTTTAACTAACCCCTTATACCCCCACTACCCCCCAAATCACCATCACTTTATCAATTCCCAAATTCACTCCCAACCCTAACCCCTTACCCATTTTCGAAATTGGGTCCAAAGAAGAAGGGAAATCCTTGCAAAAACTTGATTTGAGTGATCTTTGGTAGGATTTGGAGTCCTTAAGAGGTATGGATACCTCCTTGATACTTTAATGGTGTTTAGTTTGGATTTTTGTTTTGGTATGTTGAGTTTTAAAATGGGTTTGTGTTGGGTTGTTATTGGTATTGGTTGGGAGTTGGATTTTTTGGTTGTTAATGGTGTATATTGAAGGTTTAAGGTGTTTTTTATATTTTTGGTTTGTTGGTATAAGTGTTGGTGAGGTTGGTGAAGAATTATGGTGCAAAATGGTGTTTCTCGCAACACAGACAGCGGCGATCGATCGCACGCAACCAGTAGGCTCCAGAAACATTTGGCGGTCGATCGCCACATTTGGGCGATCGATCGGTGAGGCTGGCGATCGATCCCGCCAAATGTGGCGATCGATCGCCAAGAGCAGAAAATTTTAGAAGCGGGCAGTATGATCTCGCGATCGATCGGGCCTTGGTGGCGATCGATCGTGAGATACAAAATTTGTGTTTTTGGTGTCTTTTTGTGGAATTTTGATATTGGACTATAATTGACTTCTAATATTGATTTGTATGGTTGTGTAGAACCATCACAAGTACCAACAACTTCAAGGAAATAAATTTCTTCAACTTCTCCACTTTTGAGACTAAGGTACGTAGTGAGATTTACGGGCATCGGACGGTAAAATGTGTACTTACGCTTTTGGCTTATATATCGTGGACAAGTGTGGATTACTAAATGTGTTGATATATATTGAGATAATGGTGATGCATTATGATTGTGGACTCAGGTTTTGTGTTTATATATATGTGGTTGGAAATGCTTGATTGTTCCGGTAGTTGTTATATACGAGCGAGGGAGGTACTTGCCGCTGTCATATGAAGCGATGGTAATATGATATTTGCCGCTGTCATGTCGGAGCGATGTATATGCCGCTGTCATTGTCGAAGCGGGGGATATCATATGATGCCGCTATATGTCGAAGCGAGGGGTCCTAAAATTCCGCTGTTGTAACATGACCGGAATAGTCACATTTCTAGTGATTAATGTGGAATATTGTGGTTATAACTGGAACGTGGTATCGATCATTATATTATGAACTAATGATTTTGTGCACGAGTTTATGAAACAGGAACAACAATGAAAATGTGCTAATGTGATAAATCAGGGAGCATACATACATATATATCTCATCCAATTATTTATGTTATTGTGCTTGGATCTTGTTGAATAATGATATATATGCTCATGGTGAGTTGTTCCTGTAGGTACACCTTTTGGACTTAGGAGGGCTATGGGCCGGGTTGAGGCAGTGAGCTACGAGGAGCATTAAGGAATTATGATACATGATTTTTGGATAGTCTCTACTCTAGGAGTAGTGTAAATCTATAGTATCAACATTCATTATTGGGAATGTAATTAATTAGCTTTTGGAATTTTATTTTTGGCCTGTAATCCTGTTAGCTCAAGGCTACAACCGGAACCATAAACTATCTTTAATGCATGTTAGCCCTATTTATAAATATTTTTACACTGTTAAGGTAGAGAGGCCTAACAAATAAAGTGGGATTGCTTAGGATTAGATTGAAATCTAGCGCACATGCAGACTGAAAACATAATATCAGGTCGGCTCGCTGTAAGATATACCAGCGATCCGATCAGACCTCGATACATTGTTACCTCAACTGCCGTTCCCCATTCGTCTTTATCAAGCTTGATTGATGGACTCATTGGAGTTGACGCAGTTGAGCAAGACTACATTCCCAATCTTTTGAGTAGCTCTTTGGTACACTTGGTTTGATTGATGAAAATACCATTGCTGAGTTGTTTGACTTGGAGACCCAGGAAGAATGACAATTCTCCCATCATACTCATCTCAAACTGTCACTGCATTAACTTAGAGAATTTCTCGCAGAGTTTGGGGTTAGAGTACCCAAAAATAATATCATCAACATATATTTGAACTAACAAGGTATGTTCCCCCTTAATAAATTTAAGTAAAGTTTTATCTACTGAACCGATCTAAAAATCATGATCCAGAAGAAAATGAGACAGAGTCCAGGCTCTTAGAGCTTGTTTCAGTCCATACACTGCTTTATTCAGTAGGTATACGTGATCTGGAAACGAGTGATTTTGAAATCTAGGAGGTTGCTCGATGTAAACTTCCTCCTAAAGTTTACCATTAAGAAATGCACTCTTCACGTCCATTTGATATAATTTGATGTCTTTAAATGCGACGAATGCAAGAAATATTCGGATGGCTTCAAGTCTGGCGACTGGTGCAAAGGATTCATCGAAGTCGATTCCTTCTTCTTGTCTGAAGCACTGTGCAACCAGTCTGGCCTTGTTCCTAACTACCACACCATCTGCATCTAGCTTGTTTCTGAAGATCGCTTGGTCTGGGAGTTAAGCTCCAAACTTGATTTTGTTCAAACTGGTTGAGCTCTTCTTGCATGGCCTCTATCTAGTTATAATCAGTCAGAGCTTCGTTAATCTGTTTGGGTTCCAGATTAGATATGAAAGCAGCGTGAGTGAACATCCATCATCTGTCCTCTGGTCCTTATGGGTGCAGATAGGCTTCCAATCACTAGATCAGGTGGATGCCTCTTTGTCCAGTGGTAGCTTGATTCTGGAACATCTGGCCCAGATGGAGTAGTAGCACTGATATTGTCAACATATGCCTTAACATTAGAGTTCATAACCTCCGGATCAGCTCGATCTAGAACAACTTCAGTGCCTTGATCCTGTCTATTTGGTACTTCAGGTTCCGGTGGATTGTCTCTTGATCTGTTAACTGCAATCTCATCATCACTGTTAGCTTCGAGATTGATATTTTCCATCTGATTTTGAATTAATTATTTGTTGTCCTTAATACACAAAGATTCATCAAACACTACATGAACTGACTCTTCTACAGTTAAGGTTCGATTATTGAAGACACGATAATCTTTACTAATAGATGAATATCCTAAGAATATTCCATTATCTGATAGCTTCGAATGCTGTAAGATGATTCTTACCATTGTTATGGACGTAACATTTGCAGCCGAATACATGAAAGTAAGAGATAGTCGGTATGTTACCTGTCCATACTTCATATGGTGTTAAGTTTAGCTTCTTGTTAATCATGGATCGATTTTGTGTATAGCATGCAGTATTTATAGCCTCTGCCCATAACTTTTGAGAAATACCAGAATCAGCAAGCATTGTTCTTGCTGCTTCCTTAAGCGTTCTGTTCCTATGTTCTGCAACTCCATTTTGTTGAGGAGTTCGAGCGGTTGAGAATTCATGCTTAATTCTTTGGTCTTCTAGAAAGGATTCAAGATTCTGATTTGAAAATTCAGTGCCTTTGTCACTTCAAATCCGGTCTATACCAGATGATCTTTCATTCTGAGCACGTTTCAGCAGCTTGATCAATTTCGGGCCAGTCTGATCTTTAATGCTAAAAAATATTGTCCATGTAAAGCGTGAGTAATAATCAATAACAACAAGAGTATACCGCATTCCCCCTAAACTTGTATTGGTATAGGACCAAACAAGTCCATATAGAATAATTCTAAGCAACGTGAGAAGGATTTAGCATTTTTGTTCTTGAAGGATGATCTGATCTGTTTGCCCATTTGGAAAGCTTCACAGATCTTATCCTTAGCAAAGTTGATCTTGGGCAGACCGACAACTAAATCATGTTTACACAGGCTAGAAATAGGCTTGAAGTTAAGATGATTCAAGCGTTATGCCATAGCCAGTGTTATTATCATTATTCGCGATGAAGCAAGTAGGATTGTCAGGTTGGACGAAATTCCAGTTAATCTTATAGGTATTACCATTTCTGATTCCTACTAGCATGGTTATACCATCTGATGATTTGATAGTGCACGTGTGTTTGTGAAATTCTACATCATGACCATTATCACATAATTGACTTATGCTAATCAGATTATAGCATAAATTTTCAACTAAGAGCACATCATTGATAATAATATTACCATGGACAATCTTACCCTTGCCCACTGTCTTACCCTTTGAGTTATCCCCGAAAGTAATCTTAGGACTAGCACATTCTGTGATTTCAGACAACAGCTCGATGTTTCCCGTCATGTGTCGAGAACATCCACTGTCTATGTACCAGTCCGAGACTTGCTTCTTCAGTACCTGTCATCAAGCACAATTACTGTTGGTACCCAATCCTACTTGGGTCCAGAACGGATTAGCCCTTTGGGAACCCACACCTGAATCATCTTTAATGGATTGTGTGTATCTGGTGTGGTGTATGCTGATCTGTTTCGATGTTGTGTGTGATGATATGTGTGATATGGAGGCCTTTGATTCCTATTAGGTAACATATATCTTCATTGAACTGGTTGTGAGTTGTGGTAGTTGGGTGGTTGATAAGTGTCATTTTTACACTTATATTTGCATATAATTCTTGCAATTTTTATAGTGATTCTTGGAAGATTCTATACTTTTGGTTGTGTTTTGTTGTATTTCCAGGAATCCAGTAGAAGTGCAAGAAATACTGGCAAAACCCCATTTTATGGACTAGAAGGTGGAACTATGACAGTACGAGGCAACCCGTGGGAAAAGATGTCAAAATGACAAAAACTTGATCGCTTTTATTTTAAACAGTTATTTCGAGCGATTCTACCGCAAGTGCACGGTGTCAAGGTTTAGTATAATGATCTAGAAGTAAGGATTGTCGAACCCACGAGGACTAGTAGTAATTACCAAATTTAACTAGCGTTCTATATTTAACCTACGAAACTGGTTGAAAGATGAACTAATTTTTATCAACTCCAATATTCAACGCACCACAGAGAATTAAGATAATAAACAGTAGAGATAAATATCGAGACTTCGGTTCACTTGAGTAATCCCCCACAATTTACCTACTAGTTCTAATTAAAACTAATGCATCTAAGGTGACAAGTTTTCCGATTATATCCAATATACTCTCTCGAGCTATATTAAACCTAACACTGAATTGCAGTAAGTAACTCTCGTTCACTTATTTAACAATTCAATGTTGCATACGTTCTATGAAAACCCTTAGCCTTCGATTACTAGATATCTATAGCTATCACTCGTGTATTTGACGTCATCTCTCGATCTCGGTCTGAAATCCACGGTTTATGTTATTGGTTCCGTTTCACAAAATCATCTCTCGATCTCAATTGCAAACTAACAACATTCAAAGAGTAGCTAATTCTTCAAAAGCATTAACAGCATAACATAAACTCAAAAATAACAAAAACTCAATCAAAAACTAGAATTAAAACTGTGGGTTCATACACAAGATCCCCTTGTCTCGATAACAAACTTAGCCTAGCATATTAACGGAAAAACAACGTTTTATAATATCTAACAACATTATAAACATTGGAATTCGAAAATAAAACTACACAAAAGTTCAGAAATACTAGTAAACACTCGATGTTGAATCGTGCGTCGATCCGTTGTTCCCGTCTCTAGCTGCGTTCCTTGAATCGTCTTGAATCAATCTTTTCTTCCAAAGGGTGGCTGCCTATCCAGAGGTGAAAGAACCCTTCTAATGACCTAAAAATCTCCTTTTATATGTCTACTCACGAGCTCCAATAATCTGGTACCAAAATTAGCCCCAAAACTTAATTAAGGAAGTTTTTTATTCTGGGACTCTGCACGCGATCGATTTCTTCGAATTGGGCGATCGATCGCCTTCAGCTTTTCTACTCGGCGATCGGTCTCTTCAAGATAGGCGATCGATCGCCTATATGTTCTGCCCCGAGGCGATCGGTCGCCTGATTTGTTGCGATCGATCGCCTCTCGCTTGAAAAATTCCACGAGCTCACTGCCTTCAGGCGATCGATCTCTTCAAAATAGGCGATCGATCGCCTGAAGCTTTTGTCAATTTTTAAGTCATTTTGACATCTTTTCCCACGGGTTGCCTCGTACTGTCATAGTTCCACCTTCTAGTCCATAAAATGGGGTTTTGCCAGTATTTCTTGCACTTCTACTGGATTCCTGGAAATACAACAAAACACAACCAAAAGTATAGAATCTTCCAAGAATCACTATAAAAATTGCAAGAATTATATGCAAATATAAGTGTAAAAATGACACTTATCAACTCCCCCAAACTTAGCTCTTGATCGTCCTCGAGCAAGAATAAAATCAAAAACAGTGAATTCACAACAGATAAGTGACATGGATCATTTCGTGCTCGTATGTTTATCTCAGATTTTTACTCATACTACAACAAAGAATCCTTCAAATTGTTGGACACAAAGTGTTTTCTCTTTAAGTCAAATAACTGTTTCAAATTCGGAACGTGTGTGTGTGCTGTTGTCAATCCCAAGTATCATACAATTATCATAGATCAAAACAGTGTTAATCAATAACAATCAAGATTTTTCATCGAGAAACTCATAAACCTAGTTTTCAAGCACTTCTCCACTAATGTAATCAATTCCTAGACTTGGATCAAAAGGACTTTTAAAGCTTATAATGTTAGGCCTTTTGGTGTCGGGTACAAAGAAAAGATAGGATAAGCGCAAAGAAGAGAGTATAATCGTTTACAATTTAATTGTTTCGCACACATCGAGCTTCTCTTCTTTTTCTTTTATAGCCTTGGCCACTTTGGGTCTTATATGTTTATTTATTTATTTTTTTTTTTCTTTTTCAAGGCTCTTTGTCTATCCTTTTCTTTTTCTCATTCACAAGCTCTTTTCACAATAAGCTCATCACTATAAACATCTATGTGCAACTAATGAAATTCATTATACTCCCTTGGGTGAGGATAAGATATTTTTTTTTTTTTTTTTTTTCGGCTAAACAAGGTAGGTATAATGAGGTTATCAACAAATGTCGAATGGTGGCTAATTTCCATTCTTATTCAATCAAGCTCAAAGTTGGACACTAGGGAAAGATGTAAATAAGGTAGGCTTGAAAGGCTCAAACGTTCCAAAGATCGCCTAAATCATATCCAAGTCTAGTTCATAATTATAAAAATTTCGCCTCAAAGTGCCATCATCAAATAAGTTCTATGATTACTCTAAGATGCTCAAGACATGTCATCAAGTTCACACCTATCATCACTACTTCAAAAGTAATCAACAAGTTTATGACTCAATGTGCTCAAATTATTCCTCCTTTTCAACATGTCAATTCGACTCAAAATATTCACAACATGTTTACAATCATCCAAATTCAAGTCATAAGTAGAGTAAACTAATATCATCATAGCATGGAGTCACTACTTTTAATCCAATTACACTAAAAACAATTTTTCAGGCTCTTCATCGGACTCATCAATATTATGCTAAAATCAAAGATTCCACAGCAGTAGACATGTTCAAACGCACAATTAAACAAATTCAACTCAGCACAAACACCATTCACTCCTTAAACAAAAGCAAAAACAAAATTCCCATCTCCACATATCATATCATAGTTAACCAATTACCCCCCCAAACTTAAGTAAGACATTGTCCTCAATGTAGTGAACAGGAAGAAAAATAGGACAACGTAATACCTGTGGTGACAACCGTCAGTGGTCGTCACCCTCATCCGCATCGGCAGCGCCATCAGCATCATCATCGTCATCAGAGGGTGGCGGGTATGGCTGGAGCGTGGGTGGCAGTGGAAACGCCAAGTCGGGATGGGCCTGGGCTGCGACTGTGTGCCAGTCGTATGAAAAACGTAGAAACTCACGAAGCTCAAGGCGCATGTCATCTTGATTGTGCAACATCTCCTCTTGATTGCGCCGGAGCTCGCGTTGCCCATCACGAACCAATCGCTGTTGCAATTTGAGTGCCCTAAGCTCATCCTCTAAAGATTGATATCGTTGGGCATTGGTGGTAGGATGAGCTATTGGAGAATGGCCACGAGAAGCTCGGTGATGTGAAGATTGGGGCTGTTCCGGATCATTGGAGGGCCCTGGTGCAGACTCGGGCGCCGACGGTGGTCTAGGAAGGCGAAGTGGCATAAATGGCACACTGGTTTCCTCAGAAGCCTCCCAAGGGACTTGTTCCTGGCGGCACAATTCAGTGATTAAAGACGGAAAGGGGAGGCCAATCGTGGTAGAGCCTTCCACCGCTACTTTCATCGAAGAGTATATGATCTCCCCAATATCCACCGAGCGGCGTGTCATAATAGCGAAAACTAACACCGCTCTCTCCTTAGTAACCACGGCAGTGTGAGTCGATGGAAGGACTCGATGGGAGATAAAAGTAAACCAGATGTCTGCCTCCGGTTTCAAATGAGTTTTCTTACAATGTTTGATCTGCCCATCCGAATTGAGTATCCATGTTGCCCCTTCCCGACCGATTGTCTCTATCACTTCATTATAGTCAAGGTGGTGATGCAAATAAGCCGAGTATTCATCGTCTCCGATATCCGGCATCCCATATGTGCGATTGATGCGTTCGCTAAGAAAAAGAAACTTCTTCCGCCGAATAGTCAGATACGGACCGTTCGCTTCGACTTTGAAGTTGGCATAGAACTCCTTGACTAAAGGGATGACTGCATGGCACGGGGGTGACACAAAGCGCAACCATCCGCGGCGTTCCGCCTCGCGGAGGATGGACGAATCGGGTGTGTCCATATCCATTCCCCTCTCCCTCACCAAAGGCCTAGCATGCCATTTGTCATAGAATTCCGATGCGGCATGAGTGGCAAAACGAGTAGTGTCATAAGTCGGGGTGGGGGCGGAAGAGGAAGCCCCTCGCCTAGGTTTCTTTGTAGGTGCCATGCTATGAGATATATGAATACGAACAAGTAATGCCTCAATAAATTCCTACACAGTCCAACTTGCCTCAAACCACTTTCAAGAAGTTACTAAGCACCACCAAGCCTCAACAATATCAATATTAGCAAGCCTATAACACCAATCTTCAAAATAACCTTCCTACCCACAAAGAATGCAAATCCTTGCCCACTTTCACCAAATATCTAGTAATTAGGCATGACCTGGAAATTGCAAGCCAAATTACCTCTAAATTTCGAAGCTTTGATGGAGGGTGTTCCTGGGCTTGGATTAATCTCTCCTTGGTGATGGAATGGCTTCCCGATCTTGTAATCTGTAGAAGAAAATTGCACCCTTTAGCCAATAATAGTGGAGAGGAAAGGAATTAGTGATAACATGAAAAATTGAGAAGAGATTGGGAAGGAAATTTGGGATTTGAGGATTTGGGGATTTAGGGATTAGGGATTTGAAAGGAGGAGGAGATGTGAGTTGGTGTGGAGTGAGTGAATCAGAGGTGTTAAAAACAAAAAAACGCGACAGGCGATCGATCGCCTCAGATTAGGCGATCGATCGCCTGTGTCCAGTAGCATTTGTTTAAAATTTTTTCGTTGAGGCGATCGATCTCCTAAAAATAGGCGATCGATCGCCTACCTCCAGTAGCTTTTTTAAAAATTTTGCGTTTAGGCGATCGATCGCCTAAAAATAGGCGATCGATCGCCTACCTCCAGTAGCTGTTTTTGAAAAATTGTGCTCAAGGCGATCGATCGCCTGGTTAGGCAATCGATCGCCTCACTCCAGAGTTGTTTTTTTTTTTTTTTTTTTTTTTTTTTTTTTTTTCAAAATCGATCAAAACCTACAAAAATTAAAAAGAAAAACGAAATTCCAAACCAAAATCAATTAACTAATTACTAAATTCAAAACGAAGGAGAAGGGAGAAAAATTAGTTCTTGATTTATAGTCCCAAGCTGGACTTTTTTGCATCTGTTGCTTCATTCAACAAAATGGACGGTGGGGCACTCCGGTATACTGAAATCATGCCCGTGGTAGTGCTTCAATCGCTGTGCATTCACTGTGAACGTTCCCTTGGTTGGATCATAGAGTTCGATTGCACCTGATGGAAACACCTTGGAAATACGGAATGGTCCGGACCAACGAGATTTAAGCTTGCCTGGAAACAGCCTTAATTTGGAGTTAAATAATAACACCATATCTTCTTCCTTGAAATCACGTTGACTGATCCTTGCGTCATGCCATTTTTTTGTCTTTTCTTTATAGATCTTGGAATTCTCGTATGATTGGTTCCGAAACTCTTCCATTTCGTTCACTTGGAGGAGACGGTGATCACCTGCAGCAGTTAAATCAAAGTTTAGATTCTTTATTGCCCAAAATGCTCTATGTTCCAGTTCAACCGGAAGATGACATGCTTTTCCAAAAACTAACCGATATGGTGTGGTGCCAATAGGCGTTTTATATGCAGTTCTATAAGCCCATAAAGCGTCATCTAACCGTAAGGACCAGTCTTTTCGAGAAGTATTAACAGTTTTTTCTAAAATGCGTTTTACTTCCCTATTCGACACTTCTACTTGCCCACAAGTTTGTGGATGATAAGGTGTTGCAACTTTGTGGGTGACTCCATATTTGCTTAAGAGTTTGTCAAAAAGTTTGTTGCAAAAATGTGACCCACCGTCACTAATGATTGCCCGAGGCGTGCCAAATCGCGTAAAAATATGTTTTTTCAAAAATTGCACCACCACTCTAGCATCATTAGTGCGAGAAGCTGCAGCCTCAACCCACTTTGACACATAATCGACCGCAACTAGAATATAGTAGTGTGAACAAGAAACTGGAAATGGTCCCATAAAATCGATGCCCCAAACATCAAACAATTCACATTCAAGAATGTTGTTCAAGGGCATCTCCTGTCTCCTAGAAATGTTACCAGTTCGTTGACATCTATCACAAGCTGAAACATACCTGTATGCATCTTTAAATAATGTAGGCCAATAAAATCCAGATTCCAGTACCTTGGCAGCAGTTTTGGTTGGACCCATGTGTCCCCCTACCTCGCGATCATGACAATGGCTCAATATAGATGGCATCTCCTCCTCTGGAACACACCTCCTGATCATGTTATCTGCACAAACTTTGAACAACAATGGTTCCTCCCACATGTAATGTTTAACGTCAGATAAAAATTTCTTCTTTTGATAAAATGTCATTTGTGGGAGGATACCACTAACCAAATAGTTTGCAAAATCGGCATACCAGGGTAGGGCAAGAACTTGAAAGAGCTGTTCATCGGGGAATTTTTCATTGATCTCTTCCACATCATTATCATGTTTCTCAATCTCAAAATCAATCCTAGATAAATGATCCGCCACTACGTTCTCTACACCCCTCTTATCCTTAATTTCTAAGTCAAATTCTTGCAATAAAAGAATCCATCGGATTAAACGTGGTTTAGCGTCTTTTTTAGCAAGAAGATACTTTAGTGCCGAGTGATCAGTGTACACAATGACTTTTGATAGACAAAGATAAGAGTGAAATTTATCGAAGGCAAATACTACTGCTAGAAGTTCTTTCTCAGTGGTGGCATAGTTCTGTTGTGCCTCATTTAATGTTCTACTAGCATAGTAAATAGTGTGAAATACCTTATTCCTTCTTTGTCCCAATACTGCTCCGACAGCTGTGTCACTTGCATCACACATCAACTCAAATGGTATATCCCAGTCAGGTGCTATCAAAATAGGTGCTGTGACCAATCTCTCCTTTAGTGTCTCAAATGCCTGCAAGCAATCAGCATTAAAATCAAATGGTGCTTCTTTAGTCAACAAGTGAGATAAAGGTTTTGAAATTTGAGAAAAATCCTTTATAAATCGTCTATAGAACCCAGCATGGCCTAAGAAACTGCGAATTCCCTTCACAGATACTGGTGGAGGTAGTTCCTGTATCACTTGTACCTTTGCTCGATCCACCTCAATACCCTTTTGGGATATTTTATGGCCCAAGACTATTCCTTCTTTTACCATGAAGTGACACTTCTCCCAGTTTAGTACTAAGCTGTTCTCCTCACACCTTGTCAATACGAGATCAAGATTATGCAGACATGCATCAAATGAATTTCCAAACACAGAAAAATCATCCATGAATACTTCTAAAAACATTCCTACCATGTCATGGAATATCGACATCATGCATCTTTGAAACGTAGCCGGTGCATTACATAACCCAAAAGGCATTCTCCTAAATGCAAATGTACCATAAGGACAAGTGAAGGTGGTCTTCTCTTGGTCCTCAGGTGCAATTGCTATCTGATTATATCCCGAATACCCATCTAGAAAGCAATAATAATCATACCCAGCTAGTCTCTCTATCATTTGATCAATGAAGGGGAGGGGGAAGTGATCCTTACGTGTAGCTTCATTAAGTTTTCTATAGTCAATACAGACTCTCCAACCAGTGACTGTCCTAGTAGGTATTAATTCATTCTTTTCATTAGTAATAACAGTCATACCTCCCTTCTTTGGTACACATTGCACCGGACTCACCCATGCACTATCTGAGATAGGATAGATAATACCTGCATCGAGTAGCTTAATCACTTCCGCCTTGACTACTTCTTGCATCTTTGGATTCAAACGGCGTTGTGGTTGCACCAACGGCTTGTAAGTGTCTTCCATCAGAATTTTATGCATGCACATCGATGGGCTTATTCCTTTTATGTCCGCCACTTTCCATGCAAAGGCTTGCTTGTGCTCCCTCAAAATCCTAAGGAGCTTCTCTTCGTCAATACCTGTCAAAGATGAAGACACAATTACTGGTAGAGAATTACTATTACCCAAATAAACATACTTGAGGTGAGTTGGTAGTGTCTTGAGTTCAAGATTGGGTGGTTCTTCAATTGAAGATTTCTGTGGCTTGATGTCCCTTTCTCCCAACTCTCCTAAATTATTGCTTTGACGTCTAATGTAAGGAGGGTTAGCTCGCATCTGAGCAACTATCTCTTGTTCTCCTTCATTCTCAAGCATGTCCTCATCATTAGTGAGATAAGCTTCCACTACATCCTTGCATTCTGTTCGAAATATCATGTCAGATAACACATCAACATGGTCAATACTAAAACACATATGCTCGTCATGAGGGTGTTTCATAGCTTTAAAAACATTAAAAGTAACTTGATCCTCCCCTACACGGAGGATCAACTTCCCTTGATGCACATCTATGAGTGCTTTGCCAGTGGCCAAGAATGGTCTTCCCAAGATCAAGGGCATTTCAGCATCTTCTTCCATATCTAACACGAGAAAATCCACCGGGAAAATGAATTTATCCACCTTGACAAGTACATCCTCGATGAGTCCTCGTGGGTAGGTGATAGATCTATCCGCCAGTTGAAGTGACACTGTAGTGGGTTTAGGCTCGCCTAATCCCAACTTCCTGAAAATTGACAGTGGCATTAAATTAATACTCGCACCCAAATCACACAAAGATTTAGTAAATGAAATAGAGCCAATGGTGCAGGGTATAGAGAAACTCCCTGGATCTTTTAACTTAGGAGGCAATTTGTTTTGCACAATCGCTGAACACTCCTCTGTTAAACTTACCGTCTCATGCTCTCCTAATTTCCGCTTATTCGATAAAATTTCCTTCAAAAACTTAGCATAACTAGGCATTTGAAGTAAAGCATCAGCAAATGGTATATTGATATGTAATTTCTTAAAAATTTCAAGAAATTTTGCAAAACTTGCATCTACCTTAGCTCTTTTTAATGCAGCGGGAAAAGGAGGTGGGATTTGTACCTGCATTGGTGATGTGATGGGTGTCTTGATAGAAGACTTACCTTTAGCTTCAACGTCTGCTTCAGTTTGTTCACTTTCCTCTATTTGTACTTCCTCAACTTCCTCTTTCTCCTCAGTGGGTGATCCAATCTGCTTACCACTTCTCAATGATATAGCCTTTACTTGCTCCTTTGGATTTTTCTCGGTATCGCTAGGTAAGGTCCCTTGCATTCTTCCTGACAAAATATTCGCCAACTGTCCCACTTGAGTCTCCAAGTTCTTTATTGATGCATCCTGGTTCTGCATTCTATTCTCCGTTGATGTAATAAACTTGGTCATCAACTCTTCCATACTCGGTTTTGATTGATAACCCGGTGGAGGTTGTGGATTCAAAACATTCTTTTGGTTAGACCAAGAGAAGTTTGGATGATTCCTCCACGGTTGGTTATAATTGTTGGAGTAAGAGTTACCCTGTTGTGGCCTGTTTCCTACAAAGTTAGCATTTTCAGTAGATTGCATAAAAGGATTACCTGCTTGGCATTCTGTACTCTGATGGTTGCCTCCACATAGTTCACATATGACTACTTGAGCTTGCATCGCTGTCATGCTCAAGCTATCCATTTTCTTATGCAATGCCTCCAACTGAGCTTGTATAGATGTCACCTCATCAACTTGATGCATCCCAATCGGTCTTTTAGGCACATTCCTTTCGGACTGCCACTGGTAACTGTTGGATGCCATCTCTTCCAAAAGTGTGTAAGCTTCTTCAGGTGACTTCCTCATAATCGTACCTCCTGCTGCTGCATCAATCATAGATCTATTAGCAGAAAATAACCCATTGTAAAATGTTTGTACCTGAAGCCAAATCGGAAGGCCATGATGTGGGCATCTTCGAAGTAAATCCTTGAAGCGCTCCCAAGCTTCATATAGAGTTTCCGGGTCATGTTGCATGAATGTGGTGATATCATTGCGCATCTTAGCTGTCTTGGAAGGGGGAAAGTATCTTGATAGGAAGGCTTGAGCCATCCCCTCCCAAGTAGTGATCGACCCTGCAGGCAATGAATTCAACCAGCTCTTAGCTTTGTCATTCAAAGAAAAGGGAAAGAGACGTAACCTGATGGCGTCGTCAGTGACGCCATTGTGCTTGAACGTGTCGCATATCTCCAAAAAGTTGGAGATATGAGCATTAGGATCATCAGCAGGCGATCCTCCGAATTGCACAGAGTGTTGAATCATCTGAATTATGGCAGGCTTGATCTCGAAGTTATTAGCCTGAATCCTTGGTCTTGTGATGCTAGACATGGTGCCTTGAAAAGATGGTTGTGCATAGTCCATCATGGACCTTATAATTGGCACTTCACCATTCCCTCGATTGTTCTCAGCCATCTCTCTTGTTTCTTTTCGAAGTCTTCTGCAAGTTCGTTCAATCTCTAAGTCGAGTGGCTCTAATATAGGTCTGTCACTTCGTAGCATGCACTACAAAGACAACTCCCTGCAAAATTCAACACAACGAAGGAAGAACAGTAATGAAATCGTATAAACCGTAATATAAATAATTATAAAAGAAAAAATGGCTAAATTATAGTCAACTAATCTCTTATGATATTACTTAAACTAGTCCCCGGCAACGGCGCCAAAAACTTGATCGCTTTTATTTTAAACAGTTATTTCGAGCGATTCTACCGCAAGTGCACGGTGTCAAGGTTTAGTATAATGATCTAGAAGTAAGGATTGTCGAACCCACGAGGACTAGTAGTAATTACCAAATTTAACTAGCGTTCTATATTTAACCTACGAAACTGGTTGAAAGATGAACTAATTTTTATCAACTCCAATATTCAACGCACCACAGAGAATTAAGATAATAAACAGTAGAGATAAATATCGAGACTTCGGTTCACTTGAGTAATCCCCCACAATTTACCTACTAGTTCTAATTAAAACTAATGCATCTAAGGTGACAAGTTTTCCGATTATATCCAATATACTCTCTCGAGCTATATTAAACCTAACACTGAATTGCAGTAAGTAACTCTCGTTCACTTATTTAACAATTCAATGTTGCATACGTTCTATGAAAACCCTTAGCCTTCGATTACTAGATATCTATAGCTATCACTCGTGTATTTGACGTCATCTCTCGATCTCGGTCTGAAATCCACGGTTTATGTTATTGGTTCCGTTTCACAAAATCATCTCTCGATCTCAATTGCAAACTAACAACATTCAAAGAGTAGCTAATTCTTCAAAAGCATTAACAGCATAACATAAACTCAAAAATAACAAAAACTCAATCAAAAACTAGAATTAAAACTGTGGGTTCATACACAAGATCCCCTTGTCTCGATAACAAACTTAGCCTAGCATATTAACGGAAAAACAACGTTTTATAATATCTAACAACATTATAAACATTGGAATTCGAAAATAAAACTACACAAAAGTTCAGAAATACTAGTAAACACTCGATGTTGAATCGTGCGTCGATCCGTTGTTCCCGTCTCTAGCTGCGTTCCTTGAATCGTCTTGAATCAATCTTTTCTTCCAAAGGGTGGCTGCCTATCCAGAGGTGAAAGAACCCTTCTAATGACCTAAAAATCTCCTTTTATATGTCTACTCACGAGCTCCAATAATCTGGTACCAAAATTAGCCCCAAAACTTAATTAAGGAAGTTTTTTATTCTGGGACTCTGCACGCGATCGATTTCTTCGAATTGGGCGATCGATCGCCTTCAGCTTTTCTACTCGGCGATCGGTCTCTTCAAGATAGGCGATCGATCGCCTATATGTTCTGCCCCGAGGCGATCGGTCGCCTGATTTGTTGCGATCGATCGCCTCTCGCTTGAAAAATTCCACGAGCTCACTGCCTTCAGGCGATCGATCTCTTCAAAATAGGCGATCGATCGCCTGAAGCTTTTGTCAATTTTTAAGTCATTTTGACATCTTTTCCCACGGGTTGCCTCGTACTGTCATAGTTCCACCTTCTAGTCCATAAAATGGGGTTTTGCCAGTATTTCTTGCACTTCTACTGGATTCCTGGAAATACAACAAAACACAACCAAAAGTATAGAATCTTCCAAGAATCACTATAAAAATTGCAAGAATTATATGCAAATATAAGTGTAAAAATGACACTTATCAACTCCCCCAAACTTAGCTCTTGATCGTCCTCGAGCAAGAATAAAATCAAAAACAGTGAATTCACAACAGATAAGTGACATGGATCATTTCGTGCTCGTATGTTTATCTCAGAT
Source organism: Haberlea rhodopensis (assembly GCA_907163345.1). NCBI lineage: Eukaryota > Viridiplantae > Streptophyta > Magnoliopsida > Lamiales > Gesneriaceae > Haberlea > Haberlea rhodopensis. The sequence continues at coordinate 735,833 of CAJQUN010000253.1, read as the reverse complement.
TTTTACTCATACTACAACAAAGAATCCTTCAAATTGTTGGACACAAAGTGTTTTCTCTTTAAGTCAAATAACTGTTTCAAATTCGGAACGTGTGTGTGTGCTGTTGTCAATCCCAAGTATCATACAATTATCATAGATCAAAACAGTGTTAATCAATAACAATCAAGATTTTTCATCGAGAAACTCATAAACCTAGTTTTCAAGCACTTCTCCACTAATGTAATCAATTCCTAGACTTGGATCAAAAGGACTTTTAAAGCTTATAATGTTAGGCCTTTTGGTGTCGGGTACAAAGAAAAGATAGGATAAGCGCAAAGAAGAGAGTATAATCGTTTACAATTTAATTGTTTCGCACACATCGAGCTTCTCTTCTTTTTCTTTTATAGCCTTGGCCACTTTGGGTCTTATATGTTTATTTATTTATTTTTTTTTTCTTTTTCAAGGCTCTTTGTCTATCCTTTTCTTTTTCTCATTCACAAGCTCTTTTCACAATAAGCTCATCACTATAAACATCTATGTGCAACTAATGAAATTCATTATACTCCCTTGGGTGAGGATAAGATATTTTTTTTTTTTTTTTTTTTCGGCTAAACAAGGTAGGTATAATGAGGTTATCAACAAATGTCGAATGGTGGCTAATTTCCATTCTTATTCAATCAAGCTCAAAGTTGGACACTAGGGAAAGATGTAAATAAGGTAGGCTTGAAAGGCTCAAACGTTCCAAAGATCGCCTAAATCATATCCAAGTCTAGTTCATAATTATAAAAATTTCGCCTCAAAGTGCCATCATCAAATAAGTTCTATGATTACTCTAAGATGCTCAAGACATGTCATCAAGTTCACACCTATCATCACTACTTCAAAAGTAATCAACAAGTTTATGACTCAATGTGCTCAAATTATTCCTCCTTTTCAACATGTCAATTCGACTCAAAATATTCACAACATGTTTACAATCATCCAAATTCAAGTCATAAGTAGAGTAAACTAATATCATCATAGCATGGAGTCACTACTTTTAATCCAATTACACTAAAAACAATTTTTCATGCTCTTCATCGGACTCATCAATATTATGCTAAAATCAAAGATTCCACAGCAGTAGACATGTTCAAACGCACAATTAAACAAATTCAACTCAGCACAAACACCATTCACTCCTTAAACAAAAGCAAAAACAAAATTCCCATCTCCACATATCATATCATAGTTAACCAGTGGTCTTCCTTGCCTTAGATTTTGCACATTTGGGTTTGGTCTGATAGACACAAAGCTTGCTGGTGCCTTTTCCTTGGCTTGGTTAACGTACCCAATGTCCTTTCTCAAACCTTGATCCTTGAAGAAGGTTCCCGTTTGAATTGTAGGCACTTTGGATTCATATATTGTGCTGGATCTAACAAATGTCATTTGTTTGATTTTGTTCTTTTCCAGCAACAACTCAGATTCATCTTTGGTGCATTCATTGGTGCCAAATCCTATGCCAGTGATGTCACCGACACTTCTTTGTACCTCTTGCAACTCTTCCAATGATGCTCTTGATTTTGTCCATGTTTTGAAAATGTGAGAAAGTTTAGCATTTAGTGTGCTAATTCTTTCATTTTCTTCATGGAGCTGTTCGTAAGAGATTTTGAGCTTATCCAGCTCGATCTTCAGATTATTGCATTCACCTAGCTTAGAACAACCTGGTTTGACATGCTTGTCTGTTTGATCCTTGGTTCAAGCTTTAGTTTTCTCAAGCGATTCAGCTAATATTCTAAAATCATTAGCCATGTCTTGTAGTGCATACATAAGCTCTTCTCGTGTGAATTCATTTGAGTCAAAGTCGAATACCTAGTCAATCTGACTCGTCTCCTCTTCTGCCATTAGGCATTGGATTTCCTCCTCGCTTTCACTGGATGAACATTCTGAACTCTCTGATTCTGAGTCAGTCTGAGCCCACTTGTTGTTACATTCCTCTGCTACCAGAACCTTTTGGGACTTTCCATGATGACTTTTATGGTCTTTGTAATGCTTCTTTTTCTTGTCATCACGATGCCTTTCTTTTCTTTCATCTTTCTTCGGTCTGGTGCAGTCTGCAATAAAATGTCCGGTCTTACCACAATTGTAGCAAGCCTGATCGTTAACAGTATCATATTTTCTTGATTTATAAAGATGAGAAGGTTTAAATTCCTTTTATTCTTAGACATGAATTTACAAAATTTTTTGATAAATAATGACATAGCATCATTACTTATCTGTTTGATAGATCGATCTGTTGAAGGGGTGGTGTGGTCTAGAATGGCTGCCAGTGCCTTGTTTGGCTGAGATATGGATGGCTCTGCTTCACCTCTGGTGATCAGCTCAAACTCATACGCCTTAAGATCTGCGAACAAGTCATGGAGTTCAACCTTGTTCAGATCTTTAGACTCCCTGGTAGCGCTTATCGCGTACGCCCAAATTAACCCTTCTTCAGTTAATAACAAAAATATGTAGTAGCGGAAGTAGGGATCGATCCCACAGGGAAGGTAAATGTATTTCGTGTCAATTATCAAACAAATAGTAACAATGGGAGTTTTGGATTGGATTACTACTACTTAGCGAATATCAAACTAATAAACGAGTTTAACTAAAACGATTAAAACTTATGGGATTAAAGCGATTCTTGGTTTTCAGGTAACCGTACTTTTGGAAAATTATCTTTTGGTCATCAAATCAAAACATTCGAATTCTTTCGACTATCTATCGACTGGAAATTCAATTCCTACTCATCTTATTCATTGTCAAAGAGAAAACAGCATTCAATTCAACCCTTACCAAATCTCTAATCACCACTACAGCCGTTAATGATTAAATCAATGATAGTTTTCAAAACTAATGAGTTCGACAAATCTAATCAATAAAAACTACAGCCGTTAGAATTGATTACTCAATCGTTTCTCTTAAGAATTCAATAACACCTACAACCGGTTAATTATTAATCTAAGTTGTTTCTTAACAAACTATCGATTATGCAATTGAATATTAGGTGATCGGTCTAATACACAAACACAACAATCGTGGAATTCGAAATCTGAGAAACAAATTGAAATCGAAATCTAATTCAACAATCAACCGAATTCTCATAAAAGATTCAAATCCAAATGTAGGTATCCCTTCAACCAAGAATCAAAGGGTTTTAGCCTAGCATAATTGAATCTAAAATCAACAACATATTAGTCGAAAACATTAAAATAACAAAGGAAAAGAAATTATTAATACTAGTCACGATTTCGGCTTGTCGATTCCGGTCCCGTTCTTCGTTGTTCTTGACAAAACTTCAGAGAAAATTAATCTAAAATCTCAAATTATTCTAAAAATTCGAAAAACTATCAAAAGCTGCTGCTAATGAGGCTTAGTCTCGAGTTTTAGGGTCTGCGAGTGATAAAAATGGGATACAATCTTTTAAACATGGTAAAAGACTCAATTTCCTAATTTCCGGACTCTGCGGCGATCGATCGCCTGATGTGTGGCGATCGATCGCTAGTTTATTTTTTTTTAGTGAAAATCTTGAGGCGATAGATCGCCACTTTATCACGATCGATCGCTAGGCTCCAGTGGACTTTGGCGATCGATCGCCTGGTACTCGCGATCGATCGCTGATCCGTTAATTTTGTTGCAAAAGTTTCTGTCCATAGGCGATCGATTTCCTCTTCCAGGAGATCGATTGCCACCTCCAAAATTACATTTTGGCTCTTTTCTTGATCAACTTTGAGTCCTTGTCTTGTCCATGTCTCTTCTTGGTCTTTACACATCATTTTTGGCTCGTTTTCTTCGATCGTACCTACAATTACACAAATATACGATTAGGTAGCATACGTATCAAATTATCTATCAAAACCTACCAAATCGTAGACAATTAAGCACTAAAGATGTGTCTATTTCTAGTCACATCAAACTCCCCCATACTTACTCTTTACTCGACCTCGAGTAAACAAATAAGACTACAATATTTTTGGTTGGCTCATAGGTTCATAACAAAGCAACTTGTCCTCACTTTAATGCCTCAACAATTTTAACATGCATAATAATAATGAACGGCGGTGAAAAGTTAACAGTGGAACAAGTTCAATCCCTAAACATTTCGTACCCAACAAAGCAGTGGACGTGTGTGTGTGGTCATAAACAAGTGTTGTGTACAAATTATAGATCCAAAATATGCAAAGCCATAATAGTTCAAGTCATACACTAACACAAGTATAAGCTCACTTGCACACTCTTCTCCACTATCTTAGCTACTTTGCAAACATAAATCAAGTAGGTCTTTATTAGCTTGTAGCTTGGCCTAGGTATTGGCTTATGAAAGAAAGGGTAAGGATATTCAAACAAGAGAGTATGATGAAGTGCACACTAAAAGCTTCTCTTATTGCATGAATTTTTCAACTTTGTTCTTTTTCACAAGGTTTATTTCAACACTTTTCTTCTTTTGTGCCTTGGCTCCCCTTGGAGTCATATTTTTCTCAAATTCCTCAAGGCATTCCTTTTCTTTAATGTATTTCATTCTTTTGACAATAAAGTTCACAAATATACTTCAATGATTCCCAAGTGCATTTGAATGAAATACATCATACTCCCTCAAAAGGTATGGATTGAAATCATAATTAGGCTAAAAGGGTGGGATGATAAGCTAGTCAAGGAATGTTGAATGGGGGTCTTTAGTATGCTTAGCAAACTACCATTCTTTTACATTAAGGCTCAAAATAGGTACTAGAGAATGATTTTGTTTACATGGTAGGCTTGAAAGGCACAAACGCATCAAAGATCGCCTATATCACTTTCATGTTTGCAAGTAGTCTAGACATACACCTCAAAGAGTATGCAGTTAAGTTCTAGCATGTATTAGAGGCTTCTTAAGACTATCACAAAGTTCACACAATCTTCACTAAGTTATGCACACTTCACAAGTCATGACAATAATGTGCTCAAAATATTCAACTTACTAAGTTAAAGTACACTTTGCATTAGAGTTCAAAGTGTTCCAAGGCTAACAATTCGCCTATGTTCAAAAGCATGCATGCCATCAATTAGGTTTCATCATGGGCTAGTGATTCTAAGCATGCGTTCATTACTAACTATGAGCTCAAAATTTTTAAATTTTTCGATTTTTTTTTGTATTTTTGAAATATTAAAGCAAAACTAACTACTAATCCCTCCCCCATACTTAAATCCTACATTGTCCCCAATGTAAGGCAAATATATAAAGAAAAGAGAAAAGTGGAAACGAAAAAGCAAAAAAACTAAAAATAAAAGGGAGAAAAGAAACTAACTCCCCTTGGGTTTCCTCCCAAGCAGCGCCTCTGTTTAACGTCGGTGGCCCGACGCTATCCCCTTCCTCATTCGAAAGTAGGTGGGTCTTCTAGAGCCACCTTGATGTCTACTCGTCCTCCGTCTTCATTTTGGACACCTTCATAATAGTGCTTCAATCGGTGACCATTCACTTTGAATGTCTTCGTGGTGTCCAAACTCTGAATCTCTACTGCACCATGGGAAAACACATTAGTAACTACATAAGGACCATGCCACCTGGAACGAAGCTTACCTGGAAATAGACGAAGGCGTGAATGGTAAAGGAGAACTTTCTGACCAACTTCAAAATTCCTCCTTGATATCATATTGTCGTGAAAATCCTTTGTCTTCTCTTTGTAACATCTTGCACTTTCATATGCTTCATTTCGAATCTCCTCGAGCTCTTGCAATTGCAACTTCCTATGCACTCCACTTTCATCATAGTTCATGTTGAAGTTCTTCACTGCCCAGTACGCTTTGTGCTCCAACTCTACAGGAAGATGACACGGTTTTCCAAAAATCAGTCTATAAGGGGACATACCTATCGGGGTCTTGTATGCGGTCCTGTAGGCCCACAGTGCATCATCAAGTCTCAAGCTCCAATCTTTCCGTGTTGGGTTGACGTTTTTTTCCAATATGGCCTTGATTTCTCGGTTGGAGACCTCGGCTTGGCCATTTGTTTGCGGATGATAGGCAGTGGAGCTTGTGAGTCACGTGGTATTTCTTGAATAGACTTTCCACTGTCCGATTGCAGAAGTGTGTCCCTCTATCACTGATGATGGCTCGTGGGATTCCAAATCTAGAGAAAAGGTTACGCTTGATAAAATCTGCAACAACCTTGGAATCGTCAGTCCGGGTAGCTATAGCTTCCACCCATTTCGATACATAATCAACAGCAAACAGTATATAAATATGACCATAAGACATAGGAAAAGGTCCCATAAAGTCGATGCCCCATACGTCAAAAATTTCAGAAATGAGAATGGGCTATTGGGGCATCTCCTTTCTTTGGGAGAGATTACCGGTCAGTTGACATTGTGCACAATTCTTGCAGAAAAGATATGAGTCACGAAATAGGGTGGGCCAAAAGAACCCACATTCCAGTACCTTTCTCGACGTCCTCTTTGCTCCAAAAATGTCCACCACACGCATATGAGTGGCAGAACGTAAGAATGTCATTTACCTCTGTCTCGGGTATGCATCGTCGAATGATTTGGTCCGCACAGTTCTTCCATAAGTAAGGGTCATCCCATACGTAGTACTTGGCGTCACTTCTAATCTTGGCTCGTTGGGACCTAGAGAGTTCATGGGGTAGCACATTAGAAGCTAAAAAATTCACGATATGAGCGTACCATGGAAAATTGTCGTTTATGGCGAATAGGTGCTCATCCGGGAACTCCTCCTTCAAACACAGCTCATCGTCCACATGTGGTAGACGGCTTAAGTGGTCCGCTACTTTGTTCTCGCTGCCCTTCTTATCCTTGATTTGGATGTCGAATTCACTCAAGAGCAAAATCCATCTTATTAGCCTTGGTTTTGCCTCCTTCTTCATCATTAGATAGCGAAGAGCTGCATGATCAGAATAAACAATCACCTTAGTACCAAGTAAATAAGATCTAAATTTTTCAAGAGCAAAAACGACTGCTAATAGCTCTTTCTCAGTAGTAGAGTAGTTGTGTTGGGCGTCATTCAAGGTTTTGGATGCGTAGTAGATGGCATGTGAAGCATTGCCCTCTTTTTGTCCCAAGACAGCACCAACCGCATAATCACTTGCATCGCACATGATCTCGAAAGGCTTGTTCCAGTCGGGTGGTTGAATAATAGGGGTAGAAGTCAATGACTTCTTCAGTGTATCAAAAAGCTCTTGCCTTCGTCAGTCATCTCAAACGGGACATCCTTTTGTAGTAGCTTACACAAAGGTGTAGCTATCTTGGCAAAGTCTTTGATGTACCTTCTGTAAAAACCTGCATGACCAAGAAACGAGCGCACATCCCGGTCACAAGTAGGATAAGGTAAAGATTGCATGACATCAATTTTTGCCTTATCGACCTCTATACCATTGGCAGACACAACATGACCTAGCAATATACCTTGTTCGACCATAAAATGACATTTTTCAGAATTTAAAACAAGGTTAGTATCGATGCACTTCTTCAAAACCAGTGTAAGGCTAGATAAGCAATCCTTGAATGAGTTACCGTAAATAGTAAAATCATCCATGAATACCTCTAAGATATGTTCAATAAACTCAGAAAAGATACTGACCATACACCGTTGAAAAGTAGCTGGGGCATTGCAGAGGCCAAAGGGCATGCGACGGTATGCGAATGTGCCGAACGGACATGTGAATGTGGTCTTTTCTTGGTCCTCCGGAGCGATTGCAATCTGAAAATAGCCCGAGTAACCGTCAAGAAAATAGTAAAATGAATGGCATGCTAACCTCTCAAGCATCTGATCAATAAAGTTAGAGGGAAGTGGTCATTTCGAGTCACAGGGTTTAGCTTCAGGTAGTCAATGCACACGCGCCAGCCATTTTGAATGCGTGTGGGTACAAGTCCATCGTCTTTATTCTTGATCACAGTAATACCGGTCTTCTTAGGAACCACTTGTACCGGACTAACCCATTGGCTATCGGATATAGGATATATCACGCCAACTGATAAGAGCTTCAGAATCTCCTCCTTCACCACATCCATCATGGGTGGGTTCAACTTTCTTTGTGGTTGACGTGTGGGGCTTCCTCCTTCCTCCAGTAGAATCCGGTGCATGCATGTGGAGGGACTGATTCCCTTCTGCAATGGTCCAGCCTATAGCAGTCTTGTGCTCCTTGAGCACATGAATCAGGTCCTTCTCCTGATCATCCCCCAACTTGCTGGAGATGATCACTGGTAGTGTATTACCTTCACCAAGGAATACGTACTTGAGATGAGTTGGCAGCGGCTTAAGCTCGATGTTGGGTGCCTGCAAAACAGATGGGGGAATCCTGGTATTAGAAACAGGTAGTGATATAAAAGAAACAGTACCTGACTGAGGTAGCTCAGGTGTATCATCCAGTGCGTCAACGGTGTGCTTCACTTTGTCCATGAGGGGTGTGGCTTCGTCTTCCTTCTCCATGTCCGTGGTAAGAGTGCTTTCCAGTTCATCTTTCCCTGTATTCTCAAAAACTTCTTGGGATAGGTAATCAATAACATCAACAGAGTACACAGTATCATCATTATTGCAAGGATATTTCATGGCATCATAGATGTTAAATGTAACAATCTCACCATCAAACTCCATAGTGAGGGTACCACTATGCACATCTATCTTAGTCTTAGACGTTTTGAGAAATGGTCTTCTAACAACATAGGACTACTCTTATCACCATTTTCCATGTCAAGGATATAAAAATCAGCTGGGAAGACTAGTTCATTTACTTGCACCAACACATCTTCAATTAAACCCCTAGGATATGCACTAGATCTATCCGCTAATTGAATTACAACTCCAGTAGGACTCAAGGGACCAAGTTGTAAAGAAGCATATATAGAATATTGCATAACATTAATTGATGCTCCTAGATCTAACATGGCTTTTTCAAGTCGAGTGGTACCAATGGTGCACGGGATAGAGAACATACATGGATCCTTACACTTGGTAGGGATTTTTCTTTGTATCACCGCTGAAACGTTTTCACCCAGTTCAACCTTATGGAGTCCCTTCAATCCATGACTCCTCTTGGCAGTGCATAATTCCTTCAAGAATTTCGCATAGCGCGGTACTTGTTGGATTGCGTCCAACAATGGTATGTTTATCTCACATCTTCGGAAGGTCTCATATAGGCCTTTGAGTCCAGCGTCTTTCCTATTATCTTTCAAAGCTTGGGGAAAAGGGGGTGGTACTTTATACTCATAAAAAGAAGGAGGCTTACCTTTTGGTGCCTCGTGTTCTATCCCGGTCTTTCCTCCAACTTCCTTTTCCTTTTCTTCCTCACCCTTTGATGGTTCTTTCTCTATCTTCTCTGGCACCTCCAATTCCTTCCCACTCCTAGTTGTGACTGCATTTACATTTTCTCTCGGATTCACCACTGTTTGGGATGGTAGAGTGGTTGATCCGGTTGCTTCAACTCTATTAAGTGTAGTGGCTATTTGACCCACTTGGGTATTCAAGGTTTGAATACTCGATCTTGTTTCCTGTTGAAATTTAGTAACATTGTGAGCAAGATCTTGAATTATAACCTCTAGCTTGTCAGTAGTAGAAGGATAATTGGGTTGTTGTTGTGCCCTCTGAAAAGGTGGTCTGTATGGCAGAGGGTGTTGTTGTGGCGCTTGAGGAGGTACGTGATTTATCGATTGCGGTCCATATTTCAAGTTAGGGTGGTCTCTCCATCCTGGATTGTATGTGTTGGAGTAAGGGTCATGTCTTCGTTGGGGTTGTCCCAGAAATCCCCCTGCTGCATGCACTTGCTCAGCTGATGTCTCTTGAAGTGATGGACATGCATCAGTGGTATGACTCATCTCCAAACATATACCACAAGGTTTCACCTTTCCCACATTGCCACCTGCCATACCACGCACAAGAAACAGTTAAATCTATCAGTTGTTGTTCGAGGTTGGAAACATTTACCTCCCCTTGTTTCCTTTGTGCTGGTTCCGCTCGAAAGTTGCCAAACGGCTGTGAGTTGGCCGCCATGTTAGCTATCAATCTTCGTGCATCATCCGGTGTTTTATCGACAAAGGCTCCCCCACCCGCAGCATCGACTAAGTTCCTGTCACTAGACAATAAACCTTCATAAAAGTATTGAATGAGTAAGTGTGCACTTATCTGGTGTTGTGGGCAACTTGCACACAACTTTTTGAAATGTTCCCAATACTCATGCAATGTTTCTCCACTGAATTGTCTAATGGAGTAGATCTCCTTGCGTATGTTAGCCGCTCTTGATGCTGGAAAGTACTTCTCCAAAAACGTTTTTTGGAGGTCCGTCCATGTTGTGATGGAGCCTGGTGGTAGGTAGAAGAGCCAGTCTTTCGCCGCGTCCTTTAGAGAAAAAGGGAAAGCCCTTAACTTGATCTGATCTTCAGTAATTCCTGTCGGTTTCATAGTGGTGCAAACCACATGAAACTCCATCAGATGCTTGTGGGGGTCCTCGCCTGCGAGTCCATGAAAAGAAGGCAACAAATGTATAGTCCCGATTTAAGTTCAAAACTTACATTAGTTGCGAAAGCAGGAAAATTTATGCAAAGAGGTTGTTGGTCCAAATCTGGATTGGCCAGTTGGCGTAGACTTTGGTTCGCAGTCATATCGTTCCTTCCCTCCTCTTCTTGTCTCCGAGTATATCTCCTTCTTTGATGCAGCGTCCTCTCAATTTATGGATCGTAATATGAATTGTCCATGTAATCAAACGATCCGCATGTACTCATCAACAAACCTCAGTAGTCGTGCGGGAAAGCAAATAACAAAACAGAACTAAAATAACAAAAACGAAATAAAAAAAATTCGACACTAATAAATATTGCCTTCCCCGGCAACGGCGCCAAAATTTGGTAGCGCTTATCGCGTACGCCCAAATTAACCCTTCTTCAGTTAATAGCAAAAATATGTAGTAGCGGAAGTAGGGATCGATCCCACAGGGAAGGTAAATTTATTTCGTGTCAATTATCAAACAAATAGTAACAATGGGAGTTTTGGATTGGATTACTACTACTTAGCGAATATCAAACTAATAAACGAGTTTAACTAAAACGATTAAAACTTATGGGATTAAAGCGATTCTTGGTTTTCAGGTAACCGTACTTTTGGAAAATTATCTTTTGGTCATCAAATCAAAACATTCGAATTCTTTCGACTATCTATCGACTGGAAATTCAATTCCTACTCATCTTATTCATTGTCAAAGAGAAAACAGCATTCAATTCAACCCTTACCAAATCTCTAATCACCACTACAGCCGTTAATGATTAAATCAATGATAGTTTTCAAAACTAATGAGTTCGACAAATCTAATCAATAAAAACTACAGCCGTTAGAATTGATTACTCAATCGTTTATCCTAAGAATTCAATAACACCTACAGCCGGTTAATTATTAATCTTAGTTGTTTCTTAACAAACTATCGATTATGCAATTGAATATTAGGTGATCGGTCTAATACACAAACACAACAATCATGGAATTCGAAATCTGAGAAACAAATTGAAATCGAAATCTAATTCAACAATCAAACCGAATTCTCATAAAAGATTCAAATCCAAAAGTAGGTATCCCTTCAACCAAGAATCAAAGGGTTTTAGCCTAGCATAATTGAATCTAAAATCAACAACATATTAGTCGAAAACATTAAAATAACAAAGGAAAAGAAATTATTAATACTAGTCACGATTCCGGCTTGTCGATTCCGGTCCCGTTCTTCGTTGTTCTTGACAAAACTTCAGAGAAAATTAATCTAAAATCTCAAATTATTCTAAAAATTTGAAAAACTATCAAAAGCTGCTGCTAATGAGGCTTAGTCTCGAGTTTTAGGGTCTGCGAGTTATAAAAATGGGATACAATATTTTAAACATGGTAAAAGACTCAATTTCCTAATTTCTGGACTCTGCGGCGATCGATCGCCTGATGTGTGGCGATCGATCGCTAGTTTATTTTTTTCAGTGAAAATCTTGAGGCGATCGATCGCCACTTTATCACGATCGATCGCTAGGCTCCAGTGGACTTTGGCGATCGATCGCCTGGTACTCGCGATCGATCGTTGATCCGTGAATTTTGTTGCAAAAGTTTCTGTCCATAGGCGATCGATTTCCTCTTCCAGGCGATCGATTGCCACCTCCAAAATTACATTTTGGCCCTTTTCTTGATCAACGTTGAGTCTTGTCTTGTCCATGTCTCTTCTTGGTATTTACACATCATTTTTGGCTCGTTTTCTTCGATTGTACCTACAATTACACAAATATACTATTAGGTAGCATACGTATCAAATTATCTATCAAAACCTACCAAATCATAGACAATTAAGCACTAAAGATGTGTGTATTTCTAGTCACATCACTCCCTCATTGCAATCGTCTTGACGTCTCATTCCTTTGGCAATGCTCTCATTACTTTCAGAGCAATCTCTCTGTTAGAATAGTCCTTGCCCAGACCATTGAGTTCATTGATAATGCAAGTGACTCTTTCATCAAACTCATTTAGAGTTTCTCCAAGCTTCATCTTTATGCTCTCAAATTTTTGTAGAGCTACAGTCAGCTTATTTTCCTTAGTCTGGTCATTCACTTTACATAGCTGTGCTATCTTCTTCCAAATCTCTTTGGCAGTTGAGCACATTTTAATCTTGCTGAACATGTTCTTGTCCAACTTCTTGAATAAGATGTCTTTGGCTACGTTGTCTAGATTGGGTTTCTTTTTCTCTTCATTTGTCCAGGTGGCCCTCTCTTTCTCGATCATTTGAGGTTCACCACTTAACCTCCTAGTGCAGGATTCACTTTTAATATTTTCATTGGTCCGATGTTATGACGTACCACATATCGTCATCCTGTGCTGCCAGGTGAGCTTGCATTCTGATTCTCCAATCATCATAATCTTATTTTGAGAACATGCGAATCTTGTTGAAAGATGCCATCAGTCCAAGTATCTTTAATGATTAAGACGACCTGCTCTGATACCACTTGTTAGGATCGGACTGGAGTGTTTAGAGGGGGGGTTGAATGAACACTCCTTTAAAAAAATTAATCCTTATTGATTTCACTCAGGTTAGTGAATGAAATCTGGTTCTTAATCAACCCTTAAGCAGAACAGACCACTAAATATGAGAGTGCGGAAATTGTCTGTTCTTAGCTAGTAAGAACGGCTTGTGGCTATGAAATGTAAGGCAATACAGAATGTAAATAGACAGTATTTGTTTCTGGAAGTTCGAAGGCAAATCCTTCTACGTATTCCCTTCTTCCAATCAAGGAAGGATTCACTAGAAGACTTTGAGTAATACAACTACTTGTACAACCTCGATTCAGCTCGATTTACCCCACTACCAGACTTAAACTCCTAGTCTCTCAATCTGTTCAGACACAATCCATCTGACAGCTACAATTGAATCTCACTCTTCTATCTTCGAACGAATACAAAAGATAGAGTGAATTTATCTATGCACAACTGATCCTTTAGATGATCAGGTATTGCAATAAGTTGTGCTTATGAAAACTTTGAGCAGACTGGTAAGATGAATATCTTTCAGCGATGGTTATGCTCAAGATTGTTTTGACTTGTAAGCTTGTGTTGTTTTGTTTCTTGATTGACCAATTAAAGTCCTGCTCCGAGTACCTTAGTTGCATCCTTATATAGTCGTTTGTACCAACGACACTATTTTGTTTTTCTGTGCAACTCTTGACTCTGTTAATTCTCTGAACAAGCTTCAGTCTTCTTCTTTTAGGCACTTTCCCTTCTGCTCTGTGCTTTCGGCGTTTGTCATGTAGACTCTCCTTTGTCTATTTACCATTTAAGATAATCTTCAGTCCTTGGTCTTTTTCAGCATTAAATGCATCATTAAATGCTTCAATAAATAGCCAACCTTTTCAACCCCTTGGTGCTTTCTGGTTCTGTTGAAGTGTCCTTTGGTTCGAATCTGCATGCCACGAGTTTTCTTTTTCTTCTTTGTACTTTTACTTCATTTGCGTTCTTAGATTAGATGATCTTCAAGTATAATACAGCAACTAGCAAGCCTTTTGTTTCGTGGACTTGGTGGCTTCTTTCGAGTCCTTGGGCTTGCCCAACGTCCTCCCGTCGGAAATGTTTTTGGAAATTTATTGATATTTTATATTTGTCCATTGGTGCATTGTAAAATATTGCACTACTAATTGTAATTCCATATTAGAAGGAAATGAACAATAAATCTACATTGATAATCCTAGGAAGTATCAAATTAATTAAACAAATGTTCCAATAAAAATAATCATAAGAGAGTATCAAAATGTGCTACTGAGATATCGAACTCAGGCTGCTAAATTATTATGAACTAACAACTAGTCCATGGGATGCTGTTTCTCAACTTTACTTAATAATTAATAATAAAATAATTTGATGGGACAGCCGCACATACATTCACGGATTCACCTCTGTCTGTCAAAGGCGAAAATGTATGGCGGCCTCGGGAGTTTCGGGCATGGCTAGCCTGGGCTTAAGCTACCCACCCCCTAGTTTTGCATATGTATGTGTTTGAAAACTCATGCTAATAAAGGAATTACTTTATGTCATATCAAAATATGTATTGTTATTATCTTTTTTTTCTTCAAAGGAAGTATTATAATGATAATACTTCTAGCATATTATCAGTTTTTTTTTTGGGGGTGTCTGATAGACACAAAGCTTGCTGGTGCCTTTTCCTTGGCTTGGTTAACGTACCCAATGCCCTTTCTCAAACCTTGATCCTTGAAGAAGGTTCCCGTTTGAATTGTAGGCACTTTGGATTCATATATTGTGCTGGATCTAACAAATGTCATTTGTTTGATTTTGTTCTTTTCCAGCAACAACTCAGATTCATCTTTGGTGCATTCATTGGTGCCAAAGCCTATGCCAGTGATGTCATCGACACTTCTTTGTACCTCTTGCAACTCTTCCAATGATGCTCTTGATTTTGTCCATGTTTTGAAATTGTGAGAAAGTTTAGCATTTAGTGTGCTAATTCTTTCATTTTCTTCATGGAGCTGTTCGTAAGAGATTTTCAGCTTATCCAGCTCGATCTTCAGATGCATTCACCTAGCTCAGAACAGCTTGGTTTGACATGCTTGTCTGTTTGATCCTTGGTTTCAGCTTTAGTTTTCTCAAGCGATTCAGCTAATATTCTATAATCATTAGCCATGTCTTGTAGTGCATACATAAGCTCTTCTCGTGTGAATTCATTTGAGTCAAAGTCGAATACCTAGTCCATCTGACTCGTCTCCTCGTCTGCCATTAGGCATTGGATTTCCTCCTCGCTTTCACTGGATGAACATTCTGTACTCTCTGATTCTGAGTCAGTCTGAGCCCACTTGCTGTTACATTCCTCTGCTACCAGAACCTTTTGGGACTTTCCATGATGACTTTTATGGTCTTTGTAATGATTCTTTTTCTTGTCATCACGATGCCTTTCTTTTCTTTCATCTTTCTTCGGTCTGGTGCAGTCTGCAATAAAATGTCCGGTCTTACCACAATTGTAGCAAGCCTGATCGTTAACAGTATCATCTTTTATTGATTTATAATGATGAGAATGTTTAAATTCCTTTTATTCTTAGACATGAATTTACAAATTTTTTGATAAATAATGACATAGCATCATTACTTATCTGTTCGATAGATCGGTCTGTTGAAGGGGTGGTCTGGTCTGGAATGGCTGCCTGTGCCTTGTTTGGCTGATATGTGGATGACTCTGCTTTACCTCTGGTGATCAGCTCAAACTCATACGCCTTAATATCCGCGAACAAATCATGGAGTTCAACCTTGTTCAGATCTTTAGACTCCCTCATTGCAATCGTCTTGACGTCCCATTCCTTTGGCAATGCTCTCATTACTTTCAGACAATATCTCTGTTAGAATAGTCCTTGCCCAGACCATTGAGTTCATTGATAATGCCAGTGACTCTTTCATCAAACTCATTTAGAGTTTCTCCAAGCTTCATCTTTATGCTCTCAAATTTTTGTAGAGCTACCGTCAGCTTATTTTCCTTAGTCTGGTCGTTCACTTCACATAGCTGTGCTATCTTCTCCCAAATCTCTTTGGCAGTTGAGCACATTTTAATCTTGCTGAACATGTTCTTGTCCAACGTCTTGAACAAGATGTCTTTGGCTACGTTGTCTAGATTGGGTTTCTTTCTCTCTTCATTTGTCCAGGTGGCCCTCTCTTTCTCGATCATTTGAGGTTCGCCACTTAATCCTCCTAGTGCAGGATTCACTTTTATTTTCATTGGTCCGTCTGTTATGACGTACCACATATCGTCATCCTGTGCTGCTAGGTGAGCTTGCATTCTGATTCTCCAATCATCATAATCTTCTTTTGAGAACATGTAAATCTTGTTGAAAGATGCCATCAGTCCAAGTATCTTTAATGATTAAGACGACCTGCTCTGATACCACTTGTTATGATCGGACTGGAGTGTTTAGAGGGGGGGTGAATGAACACTCCTTTAAAAAATTAATCCTTATTGATTTCACTCAGGTTAGTGAATGAAATTTGGTTCTTAATCAACCCTTAAGCAGAACAGACCACTGAATATGAGAGTGCGGAAACGGTCTGTTCTTAGCTAGTAAGAACGGCTTGATGACTATGAAATGTAAGGCAATACATAACGTAAATAGACAGTATTTGTTTCTGGAAGTTCGAAGGCAAATCCTTCTACGTCTCCCCTTCTTCCAATCAAGGAAGGATTCACTAGAAGACTTTGAGTAATACAACTACTTGTACAGCCCCGATTCAGCTGGATTTACCCCACTACCTGACTGAAACTCCTAGTCTCTCAATCTGTTCAGACACAATCCCTCTGACAGTTACAATCTCACTCTTCTATCTTAGCACGAATACAAAAGACATAGTGAATTTATCTACGCACAACTGATCCTTTAGATGATCAGATATTACAATAAGCTGTGCTTATGAAAACTTTGAGCAGACTGGTAAGATGAATATCTTTCAGCGATGGTTTTGCTCAAGAGTGTTTTGACTTGTAAGCTTGCGTTGTTTTGTTTCTTGATTGATCAGTTAAAGTCCTGCTCCGAGTACCTTAGTTGCATCCTTATATATTCGTTTGTACCAACGGCATTATTTCCTTTTCTGTGCAACTCTTGACTCTGTTCATTCTCTGAACAAGCTTCAGTCTTCTTCTTTTAGGCACTTTCCCTTCTGGTCTGTACTTTCGGCGTTTGTCAGGTAGACTCTCCTTTGTCTATTTACCATTTAAGGTAATCTTCAGTCCTTGGTTTTTTTCAGCATTAAATGCATCTTTAAATGCTTCAATAAATAGCCATTAATTATTCGGACTGAAGAACGAAGCTTTACTTAACTTCGTCTGCTCTGATCTGATCTTCATTGAGCTGATCTGTGCTTCATCTGGTCAGACTGGTTTGCATCGATCCGTTCTAATTTTGCGATAGACTATATCGGTCTGATCTGTTTTGTCATGGCTCGATCGGTCTGGTCTGTTTTGTCATCTTTAAAATCCGGAACTAACATTTGGTTTTTAAAATTTCAAAATCGAAAACCGAACCAAAATTATTCGGTTCGGTTTCGGTTTTAACCGAACTTTTTTGGGTCGGTTCGGTTTCGATTTTAACCTCTTTTTTGTGTGAAATTGGATGATTAGTTGATAAAAATTCAACGTAAATACAAACATTAATGCACCATACATTGGATTCAAAATAATTTTGAACCTTTGACATTTTAGTTTTAAACTTCTAATATTATTTTGAAGCTATTTATTCTAAAAAATCGAGTTTAAAGGAGACAACAAAATAAATTGTATTATACTTGAAAACACGTAGTTAATTTACGAGTTCTTATTCATATGATCATGTGTGAAATCATTAAAACAAATTAAACCATAAAAAAAATTTAAAAAATTAATTTTTTTTTAAAAATTCGGTTTCGATATGTTAAACGGACCCTGTAACCGAAAACCGATTTTTTTAAAAAATTGAAAACCGAATTTTTTTAAAAAATCGAAAATCGAACCAAAATTGGTTCGGTTCGGCCTGTTAACAGAACCGATGCACACCCTACGACAAGCTCAAGGGAAGAGTTGGCCCCTATCGATGGAATGTTTGCTACGCCACAGACTGATCCTTACCTAAGATGTCCTTAGCTAAGATGTCAGTTTTACCATGAGGCGATATGGTAGTGTTGGCCACCTTGTTGTCGTTCTATTGGACAATATGCTACATCTTATAGGTTTTGATTAGAATTGTCTTAGTTCAATTATTACTCAAATTAGTTATCTGAATTACTACACTTCTTTACTTCATAATTTATTTTCAGCGGAGGAGCCAATATGTGCCGAGTAGGACCAATGTATAATATGAGCAAAGTTCGGGTCCTCTATGCAACTTCGACCCGCAAATGGAAACCACTTATATTCCCAACGCGTCTATGTGCGAACGCGCGCGTAAAAACGCGTGAACGAGCACACACTCTTTTTTAGGGTTTTAAGTGTTAATGCTTCTGCTCCGTCTCCTTTCATGCTGAAACAAGCCCCCCTGCTATCGCCTCTCCAGTTACACGGAAAGATTCCAACTCTTTTAGTGAAACAATCCAGAAAAAATAATCTGCTGACAATTCGAAGGAGAAAGGAAAGACTCTGGGCCTATTATGGCGGATATGATATATTCAGAGGCGGCGGCGGCCGTGCCCGACCCGGAGCCGTACTCGTCCGCGGCGGTTCTTGATCGGAGGATCGAGTTCCATGTGGCGAGGAAAACGTATAATGGTTTCAGCAATGATCGCAGTTTTGGGTTTAAGTTGGTGACTTTGAATCCAAATTCTGAGCATGATAAGGTATCTGAGTTGGCGGTGAAACGTGAAATACCGAAGCTTTATGAGAATTTGGGGTTGGATCCGGAGATTAGTTTGGGGATTACTTTCCGCAGAATTGTGAGTTGTTTCATGGCATTGCTTCAATACTATCCACTTTATGTGAATGCATTTTCGTTGTATATTTTTTGTCTATGTTCCGAAGTTCTGAAATTTATAGTCATATTATATCATAGTTCTACACTTCTACTTCAGCTGGACCTCTCGCTTTGGGTCTGTGCGTGTGCGTGTGCGGTGTGTGTTTGAATCTACCTATCTATTAAGTTGTTGTTTTTTAAATTTGATACTCTGACTATAACTTCTTCTGCGTTTTTTCTATTTTTTTTATTAGCATCAGACCTGTTAAAGTTGATAAGCCATCTGAGAGATGTAACAAGGGAATGAGTACCTGGAAAATTAGCTCAGTGAATGGATTTTTAAGCCAAAAAACTTGTGTCTTACCTTCTACCTTTTCTTTTGGCGACCTTTTTGCTCATCGTTTAACGAGCCTATAATGCACCTGTCATTGATTACTCAATTTATTGATATGGGTTTGGGAAAAAGACTGCAGATCATATATGATCCATTAATAGTTTTACCAATCCATCATTTGATTGATATGCTTGTGGTGAAAGTGCACCTTCTGGATGTAGTTTGTTTGTTGTTGTATCAAACTGCATGAATATAGGCCTTATACTATTAATTTCAGGGTGCTGGCTTACGCAACCTTGGAAATACTTGCTTCCTTAATTCGGTGTTGCAATGTTTAACTTACACCGAACCCTTAGCTGCTTATCTACAGAGTGGAAAGCATCAATATTCTTGTGAGTCTCTCCCTCTTTGCGAAATTTTGTTGTGTTTCATTGATTCATTCAAACATAAAAATGAGTTTTAAACTTGCCTAATTATGCTTTCTGAATCTTTCACTTTATAAAAATTGAATGACCTCTATCACTTTCTTTTTGTGGAAACTATTTAAAGCCGTTCATTCTGATATTACTCTCATGATCTATGAAGGTCGCACTGCTGGATTTTGTGCTCTATGTGCTATACAGAAACATGTAAGCCGTGCTCTACAATCGACAGGGAGAATCTTAGAACCTAAAGATCTTGTTTCAAACTTGCGCTGTATCCTTTTGAAGATTTGTTCTGTTCATTTTTTTATAACAGGAACATGATGGGTCTCTTGTTTATTTAAACCTAAAGCTGATCATTTTGTGTCTGACCACCCTTTTATCTCACCCTTGATTTGTAAAGGCTTTGTTTTTTTGCTGGTTTCTGCTTTGTTCTTTTTCATGCTAAATGAAATACTGCATTTTAAGCTCGATTACATTTCCTTGCTTTGATCACATCTTTTCTTTTTATTGATATCTGTGAGTGACCTTTGCCAATTGATTCAGATCATAAAACGACCATACTTTAATCTTTTCGCCAGATAATTATCTTCGTAAAATATTTGAAGAAACTCATCACAAATCTCTATGTTGTTATGATGTGGTCATTTTAGTTTGTAACTAGTTGTTAATCTACATACCATTAAACTTTCTATATTTAATTTTGAGATTGGTCTTCTAGCTTCTTTAACCTTCGATTTTGTTTTTTAAGGTTTGAACCCTTAATCGAGATATTAGGTATATCCCGGACCTTTCGTAATGCCAGACAAGAGGATGCACATGAGTATATGGTAAATTTGCTGGAATCCATGCACAAATGCTGCTTACCATCTGGAGTGCCTAGTGAATCACATACTGCTTATGAGAAAAGTTTAGTCCACAAGATATTTGGTGGTCGCCTTAGGAGTCAGGTATTTGTGAATTTTTATGGAGTTTTTTCCTCCACAATTCACTGGCAATTTCAGGGAAAATGGCTATACATTATTTTAAAAAAAATAAATGAGAAATTACCCCTTGCAATACAATGACCCATGCTCCACATTTGCTGCCAATCTGATGATTCCACAATTTTGATTGTTTGATTGATGGTGGATCTAGTTGTTTAGCAGTGCAATTGGTTAATGATGGTGAGTTTAGTAAGTAAACTGGTTATACTTATTGTTGCTTCTGTTGCAACATTTTTGGAGAAATCTTGGGTTCTAGAGGGTGGACAGATGCTGGTAGCAAAAGCCAGGGGTTGGTAGTTTTAGAGGATGAGGGTATCTTGGTGGTGATAGTTTTGGAATTGCGAAGATGTGCAACCCAGTGGCAGGCTGGTATTTCACAGGTTCATGCAAGGGTGCCAGATTAAGTTGTTAGGTTGCAGATCCTCGAAGATTGTTGGACGATGACCTTAGGGATTGGTAGTTTGAAAGATGGTGTAGGTGCAGCATTTTGGGAGGTGGTATGGGAGGATTTGGACGAGTCGGTGTTTCTAGTTGTGGTGTTGTATCTGAACTCTGAAGTCACGGGACTGGAGAATGAGGTGGCAGTGAAGATGATGGATGTGATGTAGGTTGAGAAGGGCATCGTCGGAGGCATCGATGCATGGTGCAGCCACGTGTGCTGGGCTAGAAGTTGATGGAAGTGGGAATGGAGTAGAGGGTTGCCTGGACAATACAGCAATCACGTAATAGGGGAAAAACTGTGAATTTTCTATTTTCAACCAATGAGCCTGAATTTACAATTTCACTGGTGAAATATAATTTTTTGCTATATACTTTTCATGGGGATGATGTGCTAATTATTTTTCATATTATACTCACTTATGTACCTTAATTGCTGCAATTCAATTGTCCCTCAATTTAAGGGTCTTTGTTTTCCTCGTTATTTTCGTCTTTATTTTATGGCTCTATTACATTTTTTCCATTCTTCCAGGTGAAATGCATGCAGTGTTCCTTTTGCTCCAATAAATTTGATCCTTTTTTGGATTTAAGTTTAGAAATTGCAAAAGCTGATTCATTGCACAAGGCACTCGTGCATTTTACAGCTAAAGAGCATTTAGATGGAGGTGCTAGGCAGTACCAATGCCAGGAATGCAAACAGAAAGTTAAAGCTCTTAAGCAGCTAACAATTCACAAGGCACCTCATGTGCTTACTATTCACTTGAAGCGGTTTGGTTCACATATACAGGGGCAGAAAATTGATAAGAAAATTTCTTTTAGCCCCACCTTAGACTTGAAACCATTTGTAACCGGTCCTTATGTAAGTCCCACTCATGAATATCTTTCTATTGCTATGCTTTTACATTTCCATGCAGATTTTGAGCTTTTATGTTCACATCATTACTATATTTCTCACTCGATCATAAATTCTTCCTTTTTCTTTTTTCTCCTTTTAGACCAGGCTCTGTAATTAAACCCCTTCCCTCTCTTTTTCCCTTTTTGCGATTATTTTATACCAAAGTCAATACTATACCCAGATGAACATCATGTTGAAGTAATATATAAGCAAGATGGTACAAAATTTCCTATGAAACTGTATGAAATTCTGGTGAAGCACATTTACCTTTGATCAAAGATAATGTGTTTTTCCTTGCTTTGGTTGTGTAGTGATTACCTTAGGAGTTTACCCTGATGTTTTTCGTTTGCAATGAACAGTGCAATGAATGTTTACTTTTGTCTCAGTTACTGAATCTTGGAAAAAATATTGATTAAATGGAATTTCTGGGATGCAATAAAAACGATATTTAGTATATTTAGTTTAGCTGATATTGTAGGCTTACTTTCATTCAAATTCTTAGTACGTCTAGAAGACAAATATAGTTATTGATTATTGACAACTCCTAGTTTTCAGCAACATTTATGAAACTTGTATGCTGGTCATGCCAGACATCTTTGTTTGCAACCTGCTTAGTTCCTTCTTTTGGCTTTATATTTTGATGTGTTTTAAATACTTGTCGCTTTTTGAATGATATAATTTACAGGATGAGGATCTCAATTACACTCTCTATGGTGTTCTTGTTCATGCTGGTTGGAGCACTCATTCTGGACATTACTACTGCTTTGTACGCACATCAAGTGGCATGTGGTATTCTCTCGATGACAATCAGGTATGAAGTAATAGTGTTTACAAACAACCAACAAACTTGAATGCGTGGTTTTCTTGGCAATTCATGTTCTAAATTGCTATTTCAGGTAAAATGGTTTTGTTGTTTTTTGATAATCATCTCTGTGAATTGAGTTCATATGCCAGTCCCCATAGCTCTTCAGGAAATAACTCTTTAATGAGTTAACGTATTATGCTATGTAATAGGTTGTCCAAGTTAGTGAGAGGAAGGTTCTGGAACAAAAGGCCTATATGTTGTTTTATGTTCGAGATAGGAAAAAATGGGGTGCAAAGAAACCGGTTGATGTAGTCCTGAAAGAAAATAAGGCAACCATGAATGCCATTGAAAATGCTGCAAATTCTAATTTTAGCCAACAGTTGAAGGGAAAGATACCAAATGGTTCAATTGACAAGAAGTTGGACGGTTCTTCTCCTACTGCTTTATCTGAGAGAGGGTCACTGATCACCACTGCGTTGAAGGAGGCTCCTAAAAAGATATCTTTTCAGATTGGAAATTGCTCTATGGGTGTTGATTACGTGTCCCAAAGGAGGGATGCTCAGTCAGAACCTTCATCATCGGTGCCTCCAGTGAAAGATTCTGTGGACTGTTCTGCTGCCAATATCAATTCTTCTGGCGGTCAAGCAGTGTCAGGTTCAACTCGTGAGGTCTCTCACTGCACTTACAGTTCAGGTGATGCTGTCAAAGTTATTGGCAGCCAAAATGGAGTCGGTGCTGTGCAAGATTTGAATGCATCTGCTATGGAGTTGCCAAACTGCAATCTGCCGAAGGATTCAGTTAACAAGAAAGAATCTAGTGAATTTGTTTGCATGCAACCTAGGTGCTATAAGGACAGTCCCAACAGGAATCCTGGTAAATTAGCTGACCAGTCGCAGAACAGCAGTGTCTGTGTGTCATCCGGAGATGTTTGCAGCATCCCAGTCTCCAATTTGATTGTGGTAATTACTCAACCTGATATGACTTGGTTTTTTCCACCTGGCTTCATGAAGTTTGCCTTTTACCCATTTTCTCAGCAATATTTATATGATATTGATCCATGCTTGGCTCTTGCTTTAGTGTGATAGCACAGCTATACCCGCAAGAACGATAGAGGAAACATCAAATAACACGGGCTACTCCAATTTTTCAAAGCAAAGCAGAATTAAAGAGGCCCAGGTACCTGTCTCATCTTGGTGCATGGACAATAGTGCATTTGTTGAGATCTGAAGTTTTAACCCGCTTCTTTCTCGCAAATATGTTTCTGACCTGTTAGTTTCTAGGTACAAGGTTCACCTGGGAAGAGTGTTGATCAAATCTCCATAGAAACTCATGAAGGCGGACATAAGGGAATAGATTTCAAATCCAAGTTCCCGGTGGACCTAGCTGCCACCTCGGAGTGCTTGTCAAATTGTATATCAAATAACAGAGGATCCCAACTTAAAGTAAAAGGGAAGCTTTTTAAGTGTCGGGTTTCCAGCATGTCGTTAAGCTCTAACATTATATTTGGAGTGGCTTTTTGCCGGCTAAAGCAGAAGCAGAAGCGAAGAAAATCTCGCTCTCTGCAAAACAAGATTCCCAATTTGCAGCAGTTGTTGGGGAAATATGACTCACCATCAGATCTTGTGCAATGTAATTCTGACAAATTATCTCTGCCCATTGATTATAGTGCTTACTCTCAAAGAGAGAAAGCAGAATGCTGCTCTAATGATGACGATAAAAACTCAAGTGTAGAAACCATTAGTGGTAATGGCAATGTTCCGGATGATGTTAACGGTGGCAAGTGCAGGGAGAAAGTTTGCCAGAATGGCGTCATGCGTATGACCATAATTCCATCAAAACTGAGTCAGGCTAATTTGCAAGGGACTTGTAATTCTGAGAAAGAAAGAAAGGAATCAAGACAGAATGGTATATCTATGAGCATGCTTGAAGAGACAACTGGTAAACACCATTGCAAATTCGCTTTTAATATTCTATACGATTCCATCCATCCACTGAAGAATCATAATTTTCTTCCTTCATCTCTGTTTGCTTGAATTTAGTTTCCCGCTGGGATGGCATCGGTGTTATTCTTCCAGAAAATATGAAGTCCAAGTTGGAGCCTTCTCCAATCGGTTACATTGGGGATGACTGGTGAGTCCCTACTCGTTCTGATAACCTGACTAAAGCAAACATATGGGTCATGAACACGTTATTGTGAAATTGGATAAATATCGAACTGTCTTCGATCTTTTCTTGAAAAATCTTATTTGACCACTCTACGCTCTGCCGACAAAATTTGTATAATTTTGAATTTCGAATGTATTTCGACACAAACATGAAATCAGTCTGGTTGCTGACCTACGAAGGCTACTTTACCGAATACTTGTGGCAAGAGAAGGGGATATGTAGCATATTTGTCATAACACAATTTTGTGATGAGACACAAGGTGATTCAGTGTTCACACATAAGTTCTAGGGAAAAAGTCATTGTAGAGTATGCTCATAATATTATAGTTTTCTGTGAAGCAGGATCACCTCCGAGGTTTTGTCCAATTAACGGACTCAAATCATGTCAATTTGTTTCCCCCACTCACGTTACTTGCTGCTGATGAGATTTTGGTCCACTGGAAGTTTATTTTTTATATTATTACCATTTTTTGCGATCTAAAAGGTGTAAGTCTATAGTAACTGCAAGTGTATAAACTTTATTCTTCTAACACTTGTGGTCAACAGGGATGAAGAATACGACCGAGGGAAGAGGAAGAAGATAAGGGGCGCCAAGATTAGCTTTGATGAACCGAATCTATTCCAAGAAATTGCAACAAAAAATGCAAAACAAAAGAGAGCAAAGCTGCATCTATCCAACTCTGGAGACCATCCATTTAGGATATGATGAACCAGTGGGGGGGGAGCATAGAGCGGTGACATTCGGTCAGAAGAACCTTATTCTTTCTTACATCAGTCTCGCTCCTGTTTGTAGTTTGAGGGGTTGCTAATTTGCTTCCAGAAGTGAATTTAGCAACATTTTTTTATGCTTTACTTGCTATAGGCCTCATTTTGAGAAGAGGTTGAAAATTGCACAATACATTGGTCCCTAAGTGGTTTTGTTTGTGCTGATTCTGAAAGTTGTTTTTTGTGTTGTATTTTTCGTTTCCTTGCAAATGTTCTGGTTCTGGATTTTTTATGTGCTGAGGATATATATGATTACGAACATTAGCTCGCAATTTCATTAAAGTTCTTGGATGTTTTGAATAAAATTAACCGTGAAGATTCAAAATATAATCATAATTTATTACTAAAATGTGTGTTGAGGGCAATTTGAAGTTTTTGAGTTTGTTTTTTTTGTAAAAAATAAGTTAGACTGAGATAATGTAGAATATTTGAACATCAATTGGAATATAAAAGTTGAACTACAATTTAGGATAATAAAATCAATAATTTGCACGTTAGAATTTATTTTTCCGGCCAAGTATGTCCTTTTCTGAACTGAAAAACAATCATAAGGTAATTTTTTTTTGTTTTTTGAACTCTCAATCATAAGGTATTTTTGAGTAAAGTTTACCACATGATGGGGCCTTGGGGTAAACGTTGAATGGAAGAAATATTTAGTAAACCACGTTTAAGTTTCGTTTTTTGGTTTAACTTTCAATTTTTTCAAAAACTTTTTACTAAATTTTGCAGACAAAAAATAAAAAAGGGCAAAAAATAAAATCCACTTAGAATAACTAAAGTAACCCATCTTTTGTTTAATAAAAAATACCTTTAAATCCTATTTAAAAATAATTTGTAACTCACTGACTACCATATTCCATATCTAAGTGGTTGAAAAGTATAGGGAAGATAATACTTTGTTTCTCTCTTTATCATCACACAACGCAAAATGAATATAAATATTGTGGTTTACGGGTTACTGCATCAGTCCGATGGTTTATTCAGTGTGCATCATAATATAGCGGTTGTGAGTGAATACAATATTTTTTAAGATCAAGTTTTTAAACAACACAATCGGACGAGGTCTAAGCTTCTTGGGTTTTCCACTATAGATGTAAAACTTAGAGCCATTTTCTCCTCATATATCCAAAATGATATAGACAGTGACAATTTATCCATGTGATATCATTAATAGACATTTTACCACATGTTCATAAATAAACATTTACCAATTTTTGACATCAATAATAAACATTTCACCCCATGTAGTTTGTAAATAAACATTTTATCTATATTTAGTTTGTAAAATATAGCGCACTACCTCCTCACAGTGCTATGACCCCCTATTGTTTGATCCAATATTGATCGGGGACGACCTTCTTTCCTCTTACAGAGTTCGCTATAGCCTTAAAGTCACGCTTAGCCTCGCTTGGCGAGGTGTTTTGCACATATTGAGGATTAATTGTCTATTTTCAAAACACAATGGGAGTAAATTGGCTATTTTGAAAACTACATCAGGATAAACTGTCTATTTTCAAACAACAGTGATATAAGCTACCTATTTAGAAAATAACGAGGTTCGTTACCAAAAACCCAAAATAATAATTTATAAGTATGCCCTGTTACTCTAACAAGTTCTTGTTTGAATCTCGTAAAGTCCCTATAGTTGATTATCAAGGCCATAAACGTAAATGATAAGAAAATCTCACGAGGGTTGTTGCCAAAAAAGCGAGCACTAAAACACATTAGTAAATTGAAAAGGTTTTTTTTGTTTTCAGTCCCAAGTAATTCTTTTTGGATAATAGTAAAGATTACATTTTTTATTTCGAGTTGTAACGACAAAAAATTATTAAATTTATTAATTAGTAATAAAGCCACAACAATTACTTAAAACATGAGTTGTGACTTGTGACCCAAATCTAGCATAGAAAGAACCCAGAGAAACTTCACTAGTAAATTTCACTGCAAAGAAACATTTTCTCTATCAATCAATGAAATGATTTATCATGTTTACTAAGAATACAAGAGATTTCATATTGTATTAGAGGCTATAACAAATACTTCGACAAAATATGAATCAAGAATCGAACAAATTGTAAGCACTAAAAAATCATGCGTAATCGGGCATTACTTTTTTAAGGAATGCGATTGGTTGAGACTCTTGGGGAGCGAGTTCATCGAAGGAGATGTAGTTTTGGTCCTTGTCATAAACATGACACATGGTCATTATCGTCTTCATCAAACGCCAGTTCCATGTAGCCTCATTCAAGTACTTTTTAAGCATTAGAAATAAAACTTGTGAGTGAAGGAAGGAGTAAACAAAATAAATTGAAAATTGTACCTTTCCCCAGTTCTCTTGAAGAGATTTATGAGCTTCCCCGCAAGTTGTAGCTAGGAATTCTTGACGAAATGTGATGAGGAATATGTACATTGATATCATGACAAAGAATTTCAATCCTATTACACAAGAAAAAGAAACAGATTCATTAAGAAAAGAAAAGATAATCTTGGGTAACAACAAATGTCACTGTCCTATATGATTGCCTACTTAATACAGTAATTGAAATATGATATCGGGTATCGTACATTTTAAAATATTTGAGTTTTACCATTATCAACAGCTTGAACTTTTAGTATAGTCGCACCCCACATATTATCTATATCTCTTCTCTACTAGTTAATGATTTTACATTAATAACTTCTCCCTTGATATCTATTTCATTCTGTAGCGCTCTTACCAACTAGGATAATCGCAGTGAACAGTTCCATTAAGCTGGGCCTGAGCAGCATTCCACTTGTTCGAAGACTTGAAGGGTATATGAGGTGCAGTGTGATGGACCATTGTGAAAGTGCTCATCTGTGAAATGCAAACAGAAAATACGTTAGTTGAGTACAAAGAAGTGGTCAAACATTTTTCTAGAAGAACTGAAGATCGAATGGTGATAGGATCAAAAATCACAGATATTCTTTAAAGTTAATAGAAACGATAAAAAAAGGGAAATGTTCGAATGAAACATCCAAAAATAAAGAGAATGAACTGAACAGATATAATCTACGAAGCCTTAAAATTTCATTAAAAAAAGGGCAAACCCAAGTGCACGAAGCTCCAACTATGCCCGGGTCCGGGAAGCGGTCGAGCCACTTTGGGCCTAATGTACGCAACTTTCTCTTGCAACGCAATATGCTGTTTCTACGACTCGAACCCGTGAACTCCAAGTTCACATTACAGCAATTTTAACCGTTGCATCAAGGCTCACCCTTCTTAAAATTTTGTAACATTTAAAAATATTTATTTCTATAACTTGAATCAGATGATTAAGCAATGCCAAATTAAAAGAATGACATTTGAATTCTAACAATGCTTACTCAAGCTTAGAACTGAACCCAAAGGATTTGTTCACAAGTAGTTTCAATTGCTGGATCCTCAATTAAATCTTGAGAACATAACAAATGGACCATTGGCGAAAATATTAATAAAGATGTTAGCTCTTCAAAAAAAAGAAAAAAGATGTTAGAGAAAAGCATTACCCAGAAGTGATAGCCTAACCACGGCATCAACCAAAACTTGACCCAGCCGATGACTCCAGCCTTGTATATTAGCAGTGGCCATCCAATAGCCATAAAAGCAAACACACAAGCCAGGCTTATTTTCACTCGTTTAACTTCATTAGGTCTGAATTTCTTCAGATCAAAGTGCCACATCAACCTACAGGATTATACAAAGCAACATCTTACAATGAAACTCAACACTGAAGGAGTAATATTTAACTCATATGATTTGAATAATGAATATTACCAGTGAACGATAGACATCCATGTTCTGAATGGGCCGTATCCAAATATAATTGTCTTTCGAAGTGCTGGTGAGGAATCAAATTCCTCTCTTTTAACAGGGTGCCAGGCCGTATCCTCTAGCAACCTGAAATGTAAAGGAGAATTAAATTATCCCATCTCAAAATTATCCTCTTCCTACCACTTCTTCCTTGTCAATTTGATATTATCTCATTTAGTTCTTTTCCTCATTTCCTTAAAGTACTACTCCATCTTATACAACAAATAACATTTTTTTTTATTTTTCTGCATTTCAAATCACACTTGTATGAGTAATTTCCATATCAACGACTGGCAGGCATACAAAAAGTTCAATTTTTACACATAAAAAATAGGCGAAGTGTTTTTTTCTGAAAGTTGGCTTGCCGTAGTATTTGAGTTCAACACCTTTGTTCACTCCAAATTTCAATTCCACAACAAAATCATCATGACACTAACAAACATATACGATAGGAGTATGACTAAACAAAATTTGTTTCTTTTGCCAAACAAAGGTGATAGACTACCATGGAAGTCTCAATACAGTTTGAACCACAAAATGTTATTGTTGGCAACACATTTAGTTCTATATCAAGCAGAAAAAACAAACTAGAAATTTCATATTTTAAATATTGGTATTAGAGTAGATGAAAATCTTAGCAGCAAATATTAGAGATACACAGTCAGCCACCGGAGTACTGGACTTTAACAACATTAGATCAAATGACTAAATAAAAATAAAAAGATATCGAGAGACTACCAAATGAAAGGGTGTCAAGAAAACAGGAAACTAACATATTTGTCTTTGCATGATGCCTATCATGCTTAAATCGCCATGATTCATAGGGGTATATCAGTGGCATGAAGGCCAGAGTTCCAACAACATCTTCCAACAATTTGTTCCGTGAGAATGATTTGTGCGCACAATCATGTCCTACAACAAAAAACTTCACAACGGCGAAAGTAAACATAAACTAAAGTCAAAACACTGTAATCATCGAAGATTCTGCGAGGATCAATCAACAGAAAACAGTATTGTGTATAGGAAATACAGGGGCAGAACTAACCCCTGTAATAGCAGTTCCAGTCCAGGCCCAAGATAGAGGAAGTAGATACCATGGTGCTTTGGCAATCATCCAGATCCCCAAAGCATACGAAGTTACAGATATCAGTACAGATTTCCATGCTTTTAGATCATCTATTTCGAACACCTTTACACAAATGAAATCCGATGTAAAACTTTTACATAAATAACTGAGTTTTCTTTGTTCTGTTTGCACTTAACCAAGTTTAATTATAGAATCACGAGAGTTTCCCACACTAAGGGAGTGAAATCCCACTCTATCATGAAATGAACCCAAGTCATTATTGTTTCTGAAGTACTTATAAGGATTCTAAATAGTAAGAATTACAGGATAAAAACTATGTAAGAAGTTGGGGCATAACACCGCCCTGTCGACCTTTTTCAACTAAGTAAATAACTAACCACTAATTTTACAAGAGAAAATTTCTAACATTAGAGCAAAAGTCAGAAAGAAAACATGTGGATGATAGAAGTGTCAATGTAAATGTACCTTTCTTGGGAGTGTATCGATTATATCTTTTATTGTCACATTATCTGGAAGGGGCTCTCCAATCTGCCGAAAGCCATAATTTTGACATAACTGTTGTCTATGCTGTGTACAATTAGATGGAGATGGTGCCACTGAGATGGCCGTTGCTTTCACAATTTTACCCCTTTTAAACGGTATGAGACACAGTTTCTGTTCAGTTCCTCTTTGAGGTAGATTTTCCCACTTGAAAAGATACGTACCTGTTTATAAGTAGACACTGAATTCAATTACATTACATGGTAAAGAGATATGCTTACAAAGACATGATTTTTTAATCCAGGACATATAAGCAGTGCCAATTGTGGAGGATATTGACTCGCACAAAAATTGCTACAAAAATTCCTTATGAAGCCGATTACAATTCTTTAGTTCATACTCGAATAGATAGATTGACCTGTGCCCATTTTCCTTTTTTCATCCTTAAAGCAAGTTCCACTGTAATTTGTCTTACTTGATAGCTTCATTCAATCACTTATTTACTTTGTTTTCATCTTTCGACTCTATGTCTACTTTACAAAAAATACCAACTTTGCACAAAATACAT
This sequence comes from Haberlea rhodopensis, assembly GCA_907163345.1. Lineage (NCBI taxonomy): Eukaryota > Viridiplantae > Streptophyta > Magnoliopsida > Lamiales > Gesneriaceae > Haberlea > Haberlea rhodopensis. Next base: position 704,183 of record CAJQUN010000253.1, on the reverse strand, counting down.
TACATCGCTCATCAGCACTTCATGCTGCGAATGAAGGAAGACAAATAGACAATGGCTTTCAAGTCTGCAGCCAAAATCATTCCTTAAACCATGTTAAAACAAAACGTGACCATTATCCAAATCAACCCTCAAGGATCAAACCATATTTTACATGTAAACATAAAATAAAAAGATAAAAGATATAAAAAAAGAAAGAAAACATAACCTGATGAAGTACAATTTGGGGTGGAAGCTCGTTTGCCCGCACACTGCTTCTTTTGGGGTCTCTAACAATTCAGAAAAAGAAAAGAAAATCTCTAAAAATAAACTCTAAAAACGAAAAGGAAACGAGTGTATAAGTGTGTGTGACAGAGACTTAAAGAGATTCGGTTTTCGTATACCAAGAAAAGGGAGGTAGAGTATGCAAGTCTACAAGCCATGGAAATGCAAAGAACATGAAATTTAAAAATACTTAGCTAGTTGGCGATTATACATATTTGATGGGCTCATGTTGAGTGGTGGATAGAAATTTGTTTGGGTATGTCGTATCAGTAAGAGTTGAGAGCCATGAGTCTTTGATGTGAACGAGACTTTTCAACTTTTCTTTCAGATTTTGGGTGGTTTAGATGCCGACTGATCAAACCTTTACTTTAAAATATTTCCATCCAACGGTTGTGGTTTCAGATTTTCCTCATCCTCGTACTTCTTGTTTATTTCTTTTGGATAATCGTACTTTTTTTTTTTTTTATCAACGGATAGTTGTACTTACTGTTTGTAGAAAAAGTAGCTATATATAGTATATATAGATAATCAGGACGGCTCAAATGTTACGATGATTTTAAACAAGTTATAAAATTAAGATCATATATTAAATTTTTGTATTCAAATTTAATCAATAAGTCATTTTTGATTGTCATCATTGTTAATCCATTTAATCTATCTTGAAACATAGTTATTCGCAAATAAATTTTTATAATATTTAGTTTTGGAAAAATTCTTTCTGCATAAGTAATATTCTATATGCTATAAAACAACTGGAAAAACAATCAAGATTTTTATTAAATTTAGTATTTCAGTAGGATTTTTAAATTCTACGGCCACAGTTTCTTTTAAAACTTTTAAATCCAAAAATAAATATAAACATCAATATTAGAATGCATACATGCTTAAGAAATTTGTTTTCCAAATCACAATCGATTTAAGAATTTAATATTTGAAAACCAAATAAAAAATCAAATATATAATCATATTTGAAAATAATTCAAATATAACGTGCTTAAAAAATTGGGTTATTTAATTAAATAACCCTAATAAAATAAACAATTTCAAAAATAACCTGAAAAATTTGTTAATTTAAAAAGTAACCTTACCCGCGAACTCAGTTGGCGGGTCCAAGAGGTGACGCCAACTGAGTTGGCGTGACCATAATAAATATTGGTCACGTCAACTCAGTTGGCGTGACCATTATTTCACGCCAACTGGTTCCAGCTATTATGCAAGTGGGCGTGAATAATTGGTCACGCCAACTGAGTTGGCGTGACCAATTAATATCACAGGTCACGCCAACTCAGTTGGCGTGACCAATTAATGGTCACGCCAACTGAGTTGGCGTGACTTGGTGTTATAAATTTGCCCGCCCCTCCTTCTTCTTCGGCAACCTCCAACTTACAGTATATTTGTTCATCGGCAACCTCCAAGCTACAATCGTTTTTTTCTCATTTTGCTTCCAGTCACTTCATAGTTTCAGAATTTAGAGGTAAAAATCATGTGGCCGTGTATTAATTTCTATCGCAGTTTTGTCGCTGCCGTCCGCCGCCGCCTGCCGCCGCCCGTCGACGCCGCCCATCGCCGGTTGCTGATGGCTGGTGGTTGTCGGCGGTGGCTGCTATGCTTCGTCATGTTTTATCAATTTTAAATTATTTTGTTTACTTTATGTTGTTGTCTATATGTACTAATATATTTTTTATTTCATATAATATGATGGATCCGATGACCGTACCAGGCCCAATCGATGATCATCTGTTGTCATTGCAGTCATGTCATCGTTCTGAAGATGTATGGGCAGGTGATATTGATCGGCCCTTGCGTGTGAGAAATCCGAGCAGCTATTTTTGGGATCTTTGCCCATTAGACATACGTGTTGTAAGTATGTTAAATGAGTTTGGGTTTTATGGTGTATATAGGTGTAATAAGGTTACCATTGACCCTCATCTAATCACGGCGCTAGTAGAGAGATGGCGTCGTGAAACGCACACATTCCATCTTAGATCTGAAGAGGCGACTATTACACTGCAAGACATTGCAGTTATTTGGAGTCTACCAATAAATGGTCTTGCAGTGTCAGGTAGCAATTTTGATAATACAATACCCGAGTGGCAAGAATATTGTGATCGTCATTTGGGATTTACACCAGATCCGGGTCACTTTAAAGGTGCATGTTTGTTAATGTCTGCGTTGAGTCATCATTTACTGATTAATCGCCTCCATTTGCATAGTACGGCGGATGAGGTTGTTAAATATGCACGAGGTTGTGCATTATTAATGATAGGTGGGATTATGTGCCCCGATAGCTCCGGCAATACTGTAAAATTATTGTACATACAGAAATTAGAAGATATCAGTTCTGTTGGTAATTTTAGCTGGGGTAGTGCTTGTGCTGGCATTCTTATATCGTGAGTTGTGCACTTCAGCGGAGAGTGGGAAAAAAGTAATATGTGGTGCATTACAACTCCTACAGGTAATCGTTACCTTTATTTTAAAATACTGAAAAAATATATCTTGCATATTTAATTTATATTCTTCATGTTAATGTTTTAGATTTGGGCATGGTCCCGGCTCGAAAGTTTAGCTCCTCAACTAGGGCGCCTGAGAATTGATATTGGGACAATACCAATCGACGAGGACAATTACTTACCTGTTGCTCCATATGGTGCAAGGTGATGTGTTACAAATTATTTTGCAATGTATAATATTATATTTAATATTTTGTTATATAATTTATGTTTTTTTATGATGATTATGAGTACACAGGTGGACATGTAAAGTAAGATTTACAGAAACTGGCACACATTCATTACGAATTATTAGGGACATCCTTGACCAGTAGCCATTAAGCCAAGTAATTTTACTTTTTTATATTCATGTATAAAACATAATAGTCTTTGAACATTATTTTAATGTAATACTATATTTGTAGTTTAATTAGCAGCCGTACCCTGATGATTATATTGAAGGACTGCATACTGAGTTATGGACATACAGCGGCCCACTGATTTTGTATGACATAGATGAGATGCATCGTCCTGAGCGGGTTTTTCGTCAATTCGGCATGGTACAAAACATCCCACCAGATCCACGGTTAGGGGATGATATATTACATGCAGTTAACCGCAGGGGTAAAACAAATAATGACTGGTCTGCACACCATAGGCGGTACATGACTATATGGGTTAATGCGCATGCTCATACCGTGGACAGCCGGCGATATGAGTCAGCTGGACAGGGCGTAATTGTCGGGTACAATGACTGGTATGGACGAGTAACACGTAGATTCATTGGCCATCAACGACAATTTGTGGAGGCTGGTTATCAACATGGAGATGGCCCGGCATGGCAACATGTGGTATGTTGCTTTATTACATATGTATTACATATTTGAAAATTGTGTTTAGATTTAAGTACTTAATAAATGTTCACTCATTTCAGATTGATCAGCTGTCGCAATTAACAGTTACATGCGACCGTAATATCGCCGAGGAACAATCCGTAGGGGCGTACATGGATGCATTTAGTGATGTCAGAAATGTCATACAAAATGTGTTGCATGTCGCGCAGGAACGACGCGATAGAAACTTTCCGCCCTACGAAGAGGGACATGCGACTCAAGGTGAACAAGTACAGCCGATGCATGTGAGTGATGAAGAACAAGTACAGTCGATGCATGCCGTTGTTGGAGATGCTGGCCCTTCAAGCTATGTCCCGACATATATGCCAGGTCCCTCTTCGTCATATGCCAGTGACATGTACGCAGATTATTATACTCCTCGACCACTGCATCAGTTGTATGACCAAACGCATTTCACGCCTCATCAACCCATGTACTCACAAGAACAAACCAGCCCAGATGTTAATATTAGATTCCCCGAGATATATGCATCGATGTCACCACAATTTGACGTGTCACCGGTTGTGTTCCCTAATTTGTCACCTGATGTTCAGCTGGACGATGTACCTGTAGTGCAAGATGACCAGGCCATTCAGGAAGGACGCGGTCAGAGACGGAAACAGCCACATCGTTGTGGTACTGGAGGGGCATTATAGAGTTTTAGCCTTCATATATGTAGTCATGTTTGCCTATTGTGAATCTTAGTATTAAATGTAATGAATGTACTTCCATATGAATGTCTTATTTGATATGTGACAATAACAATAACACAATAACAATAACAATAACACAATAACAATAACAATAACAATATCAAAAAACAATTACAACTTTATCGGTTTTGGGAACTCGATGCCATATGTCGTCTTGCCCGGGCTTCAGGCCAATCCATCTCATTTTGCATGCGTGTTGTTCGGTCTCGACCTCGTCTTCTTATAGTACGCAAGGTGGAATTGTGGTACAGTTCGAATGACGGGGTTTCCCAATACTGCTCTCCCCATAATGGCTCAAATTGACCTTGATATGTGCTCCAATATTCTTGCATATTATAATACTCATTGACAAATGTTTTTGCGTTTATGCCATAAGCTCGACATACTTGTATCACATGTGAGCAAGGAATCCCAAATTCTTTCCACTTCCCACAAGAACATTCCCTTGATTTGAGCTTCACAACATGAGTATTACCCCCACGTCCAACTTGCATCCTTGTGATAACTGAGGCTGTTAGATGCCTTCGATCAAACATCTGAACTTCATGATGAATGGAGTGAAGATCAGCCTGAGCATATTTTTCAAAAGCATAATCCGGCCATTCTTGATTATTTTGGATCATTCTATCCGTTTTTTTCACTCGCTCGAGAAAATAATGCACACAACGATCGAATGTTAATTGTACAATGGCAGTGATTGGAAGGCGGCGTGCACCTCCATTTATGCACTCCGACATATTTGTTGTTAGGATACCACAACGCCATCCTTCATCATGAGCAAGTGTCCACTGAGACTTGTCAATCCGATTCAGGTAATCAAAAGCCCTTGGTTCAATGGTTTTGATCTCTTCCATCGTACGCTCAAATTTTATCAGCTGGTTTTCTGATCCAGCTTTCCAACACAAGTCTTTCAAGTGCACGTTTTTGAAATGACTATTAAAGTTTGAGCAAAGATGTCTCAAACAAAATCGATGCACTCCACGGGGGGTTTAAAGTCGGGGATACAGTCGGCTGCTGCAATAAGGCCCGGATGTCGATCAGAAATCAAACACACGCCGCCAGATTCTCCAATAATGTGTTTGCTAACCATCTCCAAGAACCATTTCCATGACAAAAAGTTCTCTTCATCGACAATTGAAAATGCCAGCTAACACTTGATTATTCGCGTCCATGGAGACATCAATCAACATCTTATGCTGATATTTTACATACAGATGTGTGACATCCACTGTAATAACTTGACGACAGTGGCGGAAACCATCTATATACGGTTGGAAGGCGCAGAAAACATAACTCAAAGTTTTTTCTCTTGGTCTTGCATTATCAAGATGATCCCACTCCACGACTGTGCCTGGGTTCCATTTTTTCAAAGCTCCCATATAGAAAGGTAATTTATTGACCGAGCTCTCCCAGGTTCCATACACGTTTCGTATTGCACGTTTCAAACTATGCCAGCCTTTTGCATATGATATTTCAAAGCCATACTTATCTTTCACTGTTTGGATCACATACTTGATTTCATAAGCTGGATCACGACGAACGATTCCCAATAACAAGCTAGCAATCATATTCTTATCCAAGTTCGAATGATCAAGCGACAGCTCACTCAGCAGACAAGTGTGAGGACCACCATATTTGGTTATTTTGAATAACCCAGCTTTTTTATCCAAACATGCACGCAGGTACCATCTGCAAGGTATATCCTCTGTACCGTGTTTGCATATTACTTTCCACAATGTTTTTGTACTCTTAACAACGTGGTACTCACATTTTGCAACACGTACTGAATAATCCTTCACAGCTGCCTGCAGATGAAATTTATCTTTGAAGACCATGTTGCGATGGATTTCACCTTTGGAGTAATCATAAAAACTCCCCCAACGGCCTGTTGGATTGTCAATCGAATCTCCAAAAACTTATGGATGTGTCATGGAAAAGAATGGGATTGTTGGATAAAGATTATGATCATTTGTCATTGTTGGTGCCCCCTCCTCTTGGTTTTCAACTGCTTCTACCATCACACCAATATCAACTTCATCATCATCAGCATCAGTCTCATCATCGGATGGAATCTCCTCTGGTTCAAAATTAATTTGATCACCAAAATCAGCAAAACTGTCTGCTCGTGGCTCATCGGCAACATTATCAACATCTACTGGATGATCATCTCGGTCTCTACCACTATATGAACCCTCAGCTTGATGTCGAGCAACAGACGTCTCTTGAATAACAGATGTCGTCAATCCTTCTGAAAAACTGCCACTCATTGGCATTTCTGGAATATAATCATAATTCCTTGGTTCTGCTTGTATATAAAATTCCAAGCAATTATGACCCTGTTCTGAATCAAGTAGCCATGCTAAATTGTAATCATCATCTATGGGTAAAATAGTCTGACGTAACCCCGAAAAATCTTTGAACATATGCCTAGCATATAATTTCAAAAGAAACTGGTTGCGATCTAACCCAGTGATATCATATATTTTATCTAATAATTGTAGAAAATTAATTGTACGCCGTATAGTTGTACCTCTTGATGGACCACGATCATATCGGACGAACTCAGAATCTTGTATAATATTACCCCCCCAATAAAATAAAACTTGAATAGACATATTTTGATAACTATAGAAAACTATTACTAGTAGCTAATAAAATCTTTTCTGATGTAGAAGATCAGCTAAAGCTGCAACTACAGAGCATAATCAGAATTTTATCATATAATAAAAATATTAAAAGAGACTTGTGAATTGGCGGGACTATTATAATAATGTCACGCCAACTCAGTTGGCGTGACCCTATAAAACAAAGGTCACGCCAACTCAGTTGGCGTGACTACTATTCAACGTTGGTCACGCCAACTGAGTTGGCGTGACCAATATTTATTATGGTCACGCCAACTCAGTTGGCATCACCTATTGGACCCGCCAACTGAGTTGGCGGGTAAGGTTACTTTTTAAATTAACAAATTTTTCAGGTTATTTTTGAAATTGTTTATTTTATTAGGGTTATTTAATTAAATAACCCTAAAAAATTCATAGCACTTTTTATCTTTTAGCACTGTTTTAGAACCGGGGATTTCGACATTACATTCAGGTTAATAAAACAGTGGGGTACCGTTTGGTTTGAATGATGTGATAAGTAATGTAAAGATTAAAAATTATGAAATGATTGTAAAAATAATATGTGATAAGTTATATGGTGTTTGGTTTGAGGATAAAATGGTTGATAAAGTTTATTATTTGGTATAATGTCTAAAATGCCATCTTTATTATAATAATAATTTGATATTATTATATTATTATTATATAATTATTATTATTATATATATTAATTATTATTATATATTACTAATAATACATAATAATAATAAAATAATCATATTTATAAAATAGTAATAATTAAAAATAAGTAAATAAAATAAATAATATATATATAACAAAAATAATATATATATATATGTATATTTAATAATATTTATATATTATAATATATACATATACATATATATATATATATATTAGAATAATCATATAATAATAATAATATAATATATATATATATATAATAATTATACCATATATATAAGTGGGGAAGAGGTTACTGTTCCAATGAACAGTAACCTCTTCCCTTTTTGCCCTTTTTTTTCTTTTTTTTTGTTATTTTCTTTTTTTTTTGTTATTTATAATTTTGTTCAATAGGTTATTGCCCTTCCCTTTTTTCCCTTTTTAGTTTTTCATTTATTTTTTTAAAATATTCGGCATGATAAATTTCTGATAGATTGCAGGTCGTCGATTTTGCTTGTTTATGTACATTTTGATTTTTTGCTTACCTACAATCTATTGTTGATATATGGTATTATATTTGTTCAAATATTCATTTTGTCAGAAAGTATATAAATAATTATAAAAGTAAGATGATTAATTAATCATGAGGCCATAGCAAGTAATATAAGAGCAATATCCTAAAATAACAATGCAACTACAACAATGAATATAAACTATAATTCCTCTTATGAGATGCTCGCTACTGCTATGAGAAACCGAACACATATCTGCATTATGAAATGAACCATCGTCATTTTGAAAACTCTTGCGAACAACTTTTGATTGTTTTTTTGGAGTTCATTGAGATTTACTTTTATTGTGATATCTGATGTCATCTACTACTGTTTCGTAGATGACTTTTGTTTAGAGAGTCTATTGGGCCCTACAAGGATATCATATGACAACTCTTGCTATTATGTGTTGTTGGGGAAAACTTTTGTTTACTCCAACCTATTTGATTTTATACACGTACGATTTTGTATGTTCAATGCTTATGAACTATCTTTTTATTCTCTAGAACTGTCTGTTGAACTTGTGTCGACGCTTTATTGGACATATATACCAGATTATAAGCTCACTGGCACCACGCCTTGCGTGGTGCCAAATTAACTAGTAGTAATATATATGTATATATATATATAATAAAATCACAATATATAATATAATATATAATAGTAAATATATATATATATATATCTATATATATTATTAATAATATATATATATATATATATATAATAAAATTTTTTATTATAAAAGATAATAATAATAATATGTATATATCTATATATAATAAAATAACACTTAAAATACTATTATAATCTATCTAATATATACTCATATAATATAATCAACATCTATACATACTAGTCTATATATAATCGTATAATATAAAATACTAACATATCTAATCATAATAATATAATAAAATAATCATAAATATAATATGTACTCATAAGTTGTATGAACTAAATTATCTTTTTGGCGAGAATTTTACTTTATATAGTAAAAACGGTGGGACGGATATCATATGTAATTTTGTTGGAAGTGGGATTAGAATGAGATGAAGATGGTGTTGATTATATTTTTTTTTAAATCGGAACCAAACATTGGGATGGAAAATAAGATAAATTAGGTGTAGATAGACTGTGTCCCACGTTTACTTGGTGGACAAACCAGAAAATAAGACCGTCCTCCCAAATGATTAGTCCGTGAAGCCTGGATATATGATTATTGCGGCAAAATCTGGATATCTGGATTACCAAGAAATAAATAAAGGGACCTATACGCAAGGATGGTCTGTCCAAGAAGTGTGTGGTGGGCAAAACACACTACATACATGGGACCAAGTAATAACCATGAATTGTGGCCCTAATTAAAATAGGATGATGTATGGAACTGCCTACAAAGGGGTGTACAGTACAAATTCATGCCTAGTTGGGAATAAAGTTTTAACAAAGAAAGATTTCAACAATGCACAGAGGCAGGCTAGGGCTCCTAGTTCAAGTGGCATCATTCGTTTCGGCGAATCGAAAGGTCTCATGTTCGAGATCTTCCCATCCCCACAAAAATAGTATAGGATAAAAAAGAAACAATGCAAATAGATATGACATCTGAGTGACAAAATGATAGAACAACATGGAGCACATATATGAGATCTCTAGACTCGATACACAAAGAAATGAATAAACAAATTCATAAAAAGGAGATAAATTTGATCCTTTTTGTTTTTGTTTTTATAATAATTTATTGAAACAAATTTCAAATGTTTAGGATCATTATATGATATGCATGAAGTCAATTTTTTTAAAAAAATTTAACAATATTTCTAATTTTTACAAATTATCGGACGAGATTTATAGAATTGGAAATTTCAGTTTCAAAATATTACCTAATCATTTCTAAATATAATTTTAGGTTTCGAGAGGTGTATTTTATATGCTTCTCATATTTAAATATTATTTTATACTCGGGATCATGAAATTGTTTAAGAAAATATTAAAACAATAAAACTACATAAAATATACAAAATTTAACCAAATGAAAGATTTAATTATTGTCATATTCGATATAAAATCATGTATTGTTATCAATAATCCAAATTTAATTTTTTGTAAGTTTCGGGCTTAGTCCGCTTGATAAACACTCATACCCTTTTGAGAAAGATTCATGTTTAAATTATGTAACGTGCGGAAAAATCGTTAACCCAAAACACAAACTTATCATTAAAAAAAAATTCAATTTTTGTTAGTTATAATTTCGTGACTCACACGTTGTTGTTGAATTCTGACAAAGTGCTTACGTGGCAATTCCAATCTTTCAATATCGGATTCGTTAGTAGAATCAATTTGAAGAAATTACCGCAGCTTTCCTGTAGCTTCAAGATAATCGAAGAACAATAGACAAAATCAATTTTTGCAATTAATCTTTCAGTTTTTTGTTATTGAATTTTGTCAGCTTTTGACCAAATTTCATAGTTTCACGTTTGCATATACGATCACATATATGTATGTGCTGGGAGAGGGGAAGAGTTAAGTAATGTTAAGGAATGGCATTGCTTCGGAAATTGTTTTATCGGAAGCCGCCGGATGGACTGCTTGAGATCTGCGAGAAAGTATACGGTGCGCTGCGACTCTCTCTCCATTTTTTCCATTTTGCAATTTTTTTCGTTTTTTGGTTATTTCGTTTAAGCCGTGCATGTTAATAGAAAATAGTTTTGGGAAGGTTTTATTGCTATGTTCTGGAAAAGCACGGTTTTTCAATTTCGATATACGTGGAGTTGAGGAGATTTTGAGTTATATTTGTGGGTTTATTTAGCTTTACTGTTGAATTATTGGGTAGGAGTATTTACAATTTGGGACTTAGAAGAGACAGAGTTAATGTAAAAGAAAATAAGAAATTGTAAAGACATAGTTTCCCGAAGTGGTGCGGTTCCGTGCGAGTGAAGTTATTGTCTTCCTTTTTGTTGACAGCAGTTGATGTTAAGCCAAATGTAGTTGAGGATTGATGTTCTACGGATTAAGATAAATTTGAGTTGTGGTTGTTGCGGAATTAGAATAGGCACCTATTGCTCAAGTTGTGTAGATATCTGTCTTATCTTTATTGATTTTTGCATGGGACTTGATCGAGCTCATGACATGTGAAATTGTCATTCTGGAAGGGTTTTGTGTTGGGGCTGGGGGGAGGCATGTCGACAGAAATCTTCTTTGGAAACGCTTTTTAGAGATGGTATGAAACTTCTGAACACAAATTTTGAAGCAACAAGATATTCATGACCAAGGAGAATTGGAGTCCTTTTTTTGAAAAAGATAGGCCATGACCCATGACACAAGAAGAATGGAATGAATGTCAAAGAGTTAATTAATTTTAAAAAGATAGGCCATGGCCCATGAGACAAGAAGAATAGATTGAAAGTCAAAGAGTTAATTAATTTAACGAACCCAATAATAGCCATTTTAGGAATATTACGTCCCATAGTCCTGGAATGGGTAAGTCTTCACTCCTGAACTATGTTAAGTTTTAGGAACCATGATACTGCATGTTCCCGGTTGCTTACTACTTACTAGTTGAAACGTTAATATTTATCCTTTATAATATAAGTGTGCTTGCCTCTACATATGACGTGTAACTAGTGAATCAACTGCATGTATTGGTCATACATTAAGCATCTAAACTAGTCAGTTTGAAATTAAAATGTCAAATGAGTGCAAGTGAATTTACAGTATGCAATATAAACGTCGTAATGCATGGTTGAGCAGCGATAAGAATATATTAGAAATTCTTCTCAGCTGCTGAAACTTGATGCATAAATGTGGTGATTAAGTAAAGTTTGATATCTTATTTGGTGGAACAATGTGACAGTGTAACCATCACGCATTGCACGATGATGTAAATTTGAAGAAGTTTTTTTTATATCTTATATCTTACAAGGTTGATGCTTATAAATAAACTAAACTGAATTTTATATTTAATTTAAGAGCCTAAGGTGTGTCTTTGGCATTTAACAGTATTTGATGATTGTTTTACCACTTACACTTGGGAGGCACAAAATTACAAACACTATGTGGGAGGAATAATGACCCAACTTAGGGAACACTATCCTGATGCTTCAATCCTTGTTTTCAACTTCCGAGAGGGGGAAATTCAAAGCCAGATGGCAAATGCTTTGTCAGAATATGATATGACTATAATGGAGTACCCTCGGCAGTATGAGGGCTGCCCGTTGCTCCCAATGGAGATGATCCACCACTTTCTCCGATCGAGTGAAAGCTGGCTATCACTTGGGCTGCAGAATCTGCTTCTCACACACTGTGAACTTGGTGGTTGGCCAATTTTAGCTTTCATGTTGGCTGCATTATTGATCTATAGAAAGCAGTATAGTGGGGAGCATAAGACCTTGGACATGGTGTACAAGCAAGCTCCTCGGGAGCTTTTGCACTTGCTGTCCCCACTGAATCCTATTCCTTCTCAGTTACGCTACCTGCAATATGTGTCGAGGAGGAATATTGCTGCAGAATGGCCACCATTAGACAGGGCACTCGCCATGGATTGTGTCATCATCAGAATGATTCCTAATTTTGATGGCGAGGGTGGCTGCAGACCGATATTTCGTTTATATGGACAAGATCCTTTCCTTGTTTCTGACCGTGCACCAAAGGTTCTTTTTTCAACTCCAAAAAGGAGTAGAGTTGTTCGACACTACAAGCAGGTGAGCTCTTAATTTTGTGGTGGTTATGTTGTTGGTTGACAAAATATTCACTGTTCATTCAGGGCGGCAAAGAAATTGATATTTTACTTTTCCACCTGTTTGTGTATATATGCATATATATTTGATTACCTTAGAAATTATTTGATTCAATTAGCAGGAAGATAGACCCATTCATCCATGCTTGGGTCCAGTTATAAGTAGTTCTTGAACTTAAAATGGACTTATAAGGTCTATAAAGGAAACTTTTGTAAAGGTTTACATTGATTATCAACAAGTCTTTCCCCACATTTTAGCTTCCAATAGAAGTCCTTTCTTTGTTCGATTTCCAATCTTGAATAAAGGGGAAAGAGCAGAGGCGGACCATTTAAGGGGCTAGTCTAGCCCCCACCTTATATGCTTATGCTCAATACGTCAATACCTAATTTGAAATTTTTATAGGCTACAGTTCAATACAGGTGTTATTTTTTACCCTAATCTTTACATTTTTAACAAAGTTTATTCTCTACGATTTACATCAATATATTTTATGAACTTTCTTGTTTTTTTTTTCCTTTGCACAGTAGTTTATTTTTTTTTTATCAGACAAATATAATATAATATAATCGTTTGTGCGAGAAGCACAACAAAGTTAGTACATAAAAATTCGAAAAGCATAGAGATGATGGTGTAGCGCTATTCTAGGAAACTAGACTGCTAACAAACATACTAACGGTTCCCGTCTCCAATCAACAAACGAGTACAAAAATTTATCCTTTCCTCTATTTGTGATCCAAAACCACGATCTATAAATGACGAGTTCCAATAAATCTTCCTCCTTGTTCTCTCGACCTTGGAAGCATAAATTGTTTCGATGAAGCCAAATCGTCCATAATAATGTGCTCCAGATCGTCCTCCAAGCTTTCCTTCCCCTTTTTCTTGTCCATAATCCCTGATGATGCAAATAGTGGGATACGGACTCCGCTGGCAATACCGTAATGAATCCTAGCCATCGGTAGCATTTCATCCATAAGTCATATGATGCTGTGCAGCCAAAAAACAGATGTTGAGATGTCTCATCCGTTAATAGGCAGGTTGCGCATTTCCCAGCCTCTGCTCCCGTGAGTATGTTCCGTTGACGGAGATTTGCTCTTGTCGGTAGTCGGTCTCGAATTACCCTCCAAGTAAATGCCGCCACCTTGGAAGGTGCCAGAGTCTCCCAAATAGACTGATATGTCGCTAATAAATGTGCATCAAGCGATGAGTCATCCATCATCGTGGCATATGCTGATTGAACAGAGTATCGTTTGGAATCATCATTGTGCCAGATCCACAAATCCTCTTGTCCCGGTGTGAAAGTGTACCTGTCCAACAAAGAAACCAAATCATGAAATAAATCAAATTCCCTCTCCAATAATTCCCTTCTCCAGTCCCAACGCCACTCCCATAACCCCTCCACCCATACCCCCATCTGAGCTATGAGAATATCTTTATCACGAGCTAATAGCGCTAATCTAGGAAATGATTCCTTTAAACTCTTACTCCCCACCCAAACATCATACCAAAATCTAGTTCCCAACCCATTCCCCACTTTTCTGATGATCCCTCTTTTAAACCATCTCGATTGATCCTGAAATGTACACTTCAAAATTTCTCGCCACCACGGTGAAGCCGAAGTCATTCTCCTCCCCCCCCTCCCCTTGCTCTAACAGACTCGAACTATTAAAACCATATCTAGACCTAAGAACCTTCCACCATAAAGTACTGTCATTGTTTAAAATCCCCCAACCCCATTTCCCCAAAAGTGATTTGTTGAAACGATCCAAATTTCGAACCCCCAACCCCCCCTTGGACTTCGGTTTGCAGATCTCTGACCATTTGACCCAGGCTACTTTCCGGCAACTCCCCCCCCCCCACCACACCACATAAGAAAGCAGTCTGAATGGACTGAAGTTTGGTGAGAATTTTCTTCGGAGCACGATAAAAAGAAAGGTAGTAGATTGGTAAGGAAGTAAGCACAGCATTGAGCAGAATCAATCGACCTCCCATCGACAAACTTTTATCTTCCCATGCCGCCAATCTTTTCCGGTATTTATCAATCACCGGATTCCAAGTAAGCTTATTTTTGGGATTCACCCCGATCAGCATCCCTAAATATGTGCAAGGTAATTTACCCACTTACAGTAAAACAACTTTTGCACAGTAGTTTATATTTTACTCTATTGATCTACTGCACTTATTTCCTTCCAAAAGAGATTGATTTTGTGTATTTGACATTTTGGGCTGGTGAAAGAGGGGAAAAGGTTTCTGAAATGCTTAGGAATTGAAATATTTGATATCCTAACAGCCCCAACAAGCACATTTAAGTATGTTTCTATCTCAATTCCCATGTATTTCATTTATCGTGCGAATTCCTTTTTTCCTTTTCGTTTGAAGGTTGCTCTAATGGTTTTTTTTTGTTTGAAAACATAAAAATTCGGTGTATTGAATTTTGGATTTTTTTTAGAATAATGGTTATGATTTGCAAAGTTAAATGTAGGCACCTTTATCACTAGCTTATGCATTTTGGCTTTTGAGATTGAAGGTAACTTTTTGTGTGTAATTTGTTATTATTTGGGTGCTTATGAGTAAAAAAGAAGGGATGAAGCTTTAATTCATAACTTCCATTGTTCCTGAACTAAATTCCAAAACTGTGATCTTTATTAATGAGATACATATATGATGAGTGGTAAGTGTTCAGTATAAAAAATGAAATTGTTGTTTCAGCATCTCACACTTTTGATGTGTTCTTGTTGATGGCAAATTAATTCTAATGTCAATGATTTCTAAGTTTTTATTATCTGCCTTTCATTATATAAATGTCAATGATTTCTAAGTTTTAATTTCTGCCTTTCATTATATAATTTAATTCAATATATCATAGATATAAAAAGCCATTTATGGTGTGTCTGTTTATGACTGCGGTGTGGTGGATAATATTTCGATGCGAAAAATATTGTGTTGGACATTTTCGCAAATATTCATGTCACGTCTTCCCTTCCTATCCTAAATCTCCAACAATTGAAGTTGTGAAAGTCTATCTTCTATTAGCTAGTAGTGGTCTTATTTCGTAACATGATCCAAATTATGTTCATCGGTCATTTTTAGTTTAGCTCCCCACATTTAAGATCTTGGTTCCGTCTCTGGAAAAGAGGAGGATTTCTTTTACCCCCTCCTGTTTCTCCTCCCTGTTTTGCATGTGTATACATGCACAAGTACTCTATGTGTAGGTATAGTGTTAGTGTCTTTAATATAGGGAGTGTGTCTTTGATCATGTTTACCTAGGTGTTTATCTCTGTGTTGCATGTCTGTGTTTACAAATTGCTGGATTTTGGTATTTCAACCTCTATTCTTTGGGTTGATTTCAGGCAGAATGTGAATTAGTTAAAATCGATATCAATTGCCTCATCCAAGGTGATGTTGTACTGGAGTGCATCAACTTGCATCATGACATGGAGAGAGAAGAGATGATGTTTCGAGTCATGTTCAATACAGCTTTTATTAGGTCAAATATTTTAATGCTCAATCGGGATGAAATTGACATATTGTGGGATGCTAAGGATCAATTTCCTAAGGATTTCAGGGCTGAGGTATGTTTCTATGCTCATGTTCTATAGGTGCTAAATATATGTTCTCGCTCTCAATAAGAGGCATAAACATGATTATGCAAATCATTTTTGGAAAAAAAGGTTATTTTCTCAGAGATGGATGCTGCTGATTCCACAGTTCCTGTGGAGTTTTCCTGCTTTGACGAGAAAGATGGGCTTCCATTGGAGGCATTTGGTAAAGTTCATGAAATCTTTAGTGGTGTGGATTGGTTGGTACCAAAAGGAGATGCCGCTGTTGAAGTTCTCCAACATTTATCTTTATCAAATGCTGTCATCGAAGCTTATTCTCACTCCGAAAAGCCTCCGGAGAATCAGCATTCTGCTATACTAGAATATAGTGCTGATAGCCCAACAATTTCAAATTCAGATACACGGAGTAATTTTTCTCCCCAATTGGCTAAGCCCCAATATCCAGTAAATAGTGTTGAGGCAGTAATATCCACGATGCCGACACCAATTCATTCTGGAGAACAAACTCCTCTGATATCAACTTCGACGCCTCTTCAACTTTCAAATGTCAAAACTTTGCATCTCTTACAGACTAAACAGTCCGGTTCCGATGCTCCTCAAATTGACATTGCCAGAGCAGGTTCTTGTCTAACTGAAACTGAGACAATGCCTTCTAAAACCTTTCCTTTAACTTCTCCATTTCCAACTACAAATGATCTTGGTGTTGGCCCTGGACAACATCAAGTCAATCCAGCAATGCTGCCACCTCGTCTTACTCCCCCTTTGGAGGATATTATAGATGTTCAATGTGTGGTTGATCCTCCTCTTTGGTCCCCAGAAACGCCCAGTGCTTCGACTCCACCTTCAAAGGATGACACTACGACAACAACAACGAGTGGTTTATCTCAAGATAGAGTCGTCATCTCCAGACCTCTTAAACTGGCACCTCCTCCTTCAGCTGCTTATTCAGCTGAACACGTGGTTAAAGTCGCTAGGGTTGTGTCTCCTCCACCTCCACCTCCTATTCAATCTTCCTCAACTGTAGATGAAGTGAAACATATTAGGGTCATGCCCGCTCCCCCAGACTTCCAGTCATTTGTTCCAAATAATATTCAAATAACTAGCAGTGGAGCACCTCCTCCTCTGCCTTCTCCTTGGACAGCAGATATTACTCTTAAAATTGCATCTGATATACCTCATCCTCTGAACCCACTTGCAGAGGACCCTATTAAGGAAAATTTGGTTTCTACATCAGGTCGTCCTCCTTCCAATGATCCTCTAATGGAGCACTCATCCTCCAGTTTTGAGCCCCCATCTCAACCTCCCCCTCCCATTACGCCACCCTTGATGAATAATTTAGCTACAAAGCCTTCACTTAATCAACCTCCTGCACCACCTCCGCCTCCTTAGCGCCTTCAAATGAGATCTTATCTGACAGGGGTATGCGCACACCTCCACCTCCTCCAATTTCCTCGATGAAAGAGCATGTAGGTTCTGTATTTGCTCCTCCAACTCTGAATCCGCCCCAACCTCCACCTCCAACTCTAGCCTCGCCTAGGATGGATGGTTCAGCCACCAGATCTGCACCTTGTCCACCTCCAATTTCCTCGGTGAAGGAGCATTTAGGTTATGTAGTTGCTCCTCCAACTCCAACTATTCCTCGATCTCCACCTTCCTTAGCCTCGTCTATGATGGATGGTTCAGCCACCAGGTCTGCACCTTGTCCACCACCACCTCCACCTCCACCTCCTTCAATATCTCCTGGTGGAAGTTCATCAATTAGAGGAGGCCCTCCTCTTCCTCCACCTCCTCCATTGCATTCTGGGCAGGGTCCATCTTCAATGTCTCCCGCACCCCCACCTCATGTACCAACTTTTTCCACCAAAGATGGTTGCGCTCCTACTTTACATGCTCCTTCCATTCCTTCGGTCCCCCCTCCTCCGCTCAATTCTTATAAAGAATCTCCAAATGTAACAAATTCTGTTTCACTTACAATTGCTAGAGCTAGCGGTTTCACTGGGTCTCCATCTCCTCCGCCACCTTCTGTTACTCCTCCTGGAATAAAAGGGAAATCCTTGTTGTCACGCACTGTTGCTTCTAGGAATAACCAAACAAAGAAATTGAAGCCACTGCATTGGCTAAAATTATCTAGGGCGGTTTCAGGAAGCTTGTGGGCAGAATCACAAAAATCTGGTGAAGCTTCCAGGTATTTATTTGCTATAGCGATTGAGCTGAATGGCTTTGTTCTCCACCTCGTTTCCGGGTTTGTTTTTAGATTCCCCTACCATCATATTGTTCTTACTTAATTTGTTTTTGCTAGGGCTCCTGACATTGATATTTCCGAACTCGAGTCTCTCTTCTCTGCATCAGTTTTAAATCCTGATCAAGGGGGCTCAGGCAGAAAAACTAGTTCACGAGCCTCAATGGGAACTAAATCCGAAAAAGTGCAACTGGTGATTTATGTTCTTCATGCCTTCATTTGTTTGACTAGGAAAATTTGACAAAAATATGAACATTCTAGGTTTGATTTGACCGTGATAATTTTTTTATCTTTCCGGTTGAATGGACCATCGTTGGATCAAGTTATATATGCAACACTCATGATTTTTTAGTGTTTTGGCCTTTTTTGTATTGTGGATATTGTTCAACTTAGTTTTTCTATACACGAGTTCATTTCTAAATGTCAAGTCTTCTTAACTTAGTTGGTTTCTGTAATCAAAATTTGACTAGCAATGAAACAATATCCTGAATTTGTATCCGGATAATTGAGTTATTTGCTGATATAATATGTTTCCTTACATTTTCCATTTGTAATTATACTCTTGTTATTTATCTGCAACAAAAATGTGATATCTGGAGGTCACAGATTGGAGTCGCGGAAATAATATCTTTGTAATGCAAGGCAAATAATGCGTACATTAGGCCCCAAAGTGTCTCGACCCCTTCCCGGATCCCGCGCATAGCGGGAGCTTCATGCACCGGTTTTGCCCTTTTGTTAAGCAAAGCAATTTGTAATGTCCATGTTTTTCACCACATCTAAAATGAGATATCCGTCTTTCTTGGAATTTGATATTCGTGATTAAACTTCTATTGCTTTTTTATTTGACGAGTCAATTGACCTTTTACTGCATCCCTCACTATTCTATGCCTCTTCTGATATTAACTTTATTGTCTTCTTGACAGATATTAAAGGATAAATTTTCTTGCTGTTTGCTAACCCTCTGTTCATCAGCATAAAATAGTTACGGAGGCTAATGATGATGAAGCTTGACTTACTTTATATTTCCTTTGCAGATAGAACACAGACGTGCATACAATTGTGAGATCATGCTTTCAAAAGTGAAGATACCCTTGCATGATTTACTGGTGAGTTAAGTTGTATCCTTGCTCAAAATTAGTTTTGGGACTTAATGAAGCTTCTTTTTATTGCTCAGCTTCCATTACTTGCATTCGCATAGTTTGATGTATCAATATTCCCTTTAACATGTTTGTGAAACATTGCGTCTGATATTCTTGGCAAAGTTCTCATCCATTTTCATGATTTCATTTCATGCCATTAAATTAGCCTTGTGAAAATAGCTAGCCCTAGTAGAAGAAGCAATATATACACCAGCTAGGACTAGTAGAAGAAGCAATATATGCACTAGTACCTCAAGAGTTATCGTTCATAATGACCTTGGCCACCAAGCTGTGACACCCGGAGCTGGAGAAACTTTGCACATACATTTTGAAAAAATTGAACAATGTTTTGACTATGAGTTTCCATACACATGATTGTTGCAATTACTATCTTAAGATCTTTTATTAAAGAAAACACTTGTTGTATGACCTTCCCATGCATTTCTAGTTTACCATGTTTCCATGTCCCTGTTCACATCTGCATCCACTAACAGTCAATGCTGATCGATTAAACTATGTCTCAGTAGATGATGCACATTTAGCGCTGGGGGACTCTTGAAGAACACGTGACAGAATTGCTGACAAAGTTGAAATAATATATCTTCCTAGAATCTGCTTCTTATATGCTATTAAATTATAGGATTCGATAAAACTAAGAATCTTGAGATATCAAAATTTTCATCATAATGTTTAAGAACTTTGTTTAAAAGGAAATCACGGCCATGGTCGTGGCGGGGGGTTGGCGGACCTCTACCAGTTCATATATCAAAAAAGAGAGAGGAAGAGGGGGGGCTAGGACAAAAACCTCCTCCAAAATACATCACCCAAATAAAAAACGAGCTCGTAAGTATGGTAGATCAATCCTATCTAATTTTGTACAAATCAAAATGTGTAGGAAAATGTTGTACATCAAAAAATCTAAATGATGTGTGCATTTGCGCATTCCCAGCAAGTTCACCAGCTAGTAATGTATATACAACTCATCTAAAATGTCTTTGAGCAATGTATCGTATTCATGCATTGATCTTTCGTTTTTTGTAGCATAAAACGACTCCCTTTGAATTTAACTACTCATGAAATGTTTTTCTCATTTCCATAAGTCTTTTTAATGTATTTTGAATCTTTTAGGTAGTTGGAAAGAACATTACTCCTGCACTCATCATTCATGTTTTTGAGCAAACAATCAATATTCGATGCAAATATTTCATCTTCCGAGTACCTACAAATAATTTAAGAGATTGTGCTCACAAGAAATAGTTTGTCCTACACAATTCGCTGCTATTTCACTAAAGACTTTCGGTGGTAGTCACGATATGCTATCATAATAGGTAGAAGAATAAACACACAATAAAACAATATTCAATACACATTAAATCACTTATGTTTTTTCCTATTTTTTTACAATCGAATAGCCAGAAAGAAGCATTAAAAAGAAAAAAACAGAGAAACATGTATTGCTTATGTAAAGTCTGCCTGGTGGTGGTGCTCACGGGAGCAATAATTTGTGTGTGCAATGGACAGATGAGAGAATATAGGTTATGGTTTGCTACTCCGGTATCATGTCAAGTAGAAAGAAAGGTAAATAAGATAAATTCCTGCGGTCAACGACCTTGTACTTCGAATATCTATCTTTTTGCTTCAACTAGTTATCATCCTATAGTTGCTGGCTTTCTTTATCGCTCAAAATGCTTTGGAAGATTAAGACATGGAACCCTTGTTTTATTGCTTTCTCTTTATTATACTAGGTTATTTTAATTTTTTTTGATTTTTTAGGATTCTTTTCCATATAAATTCATGTATCCTTTAATTCAAGAGACCTTCATTAAATAAATGTCCATGCCTTTTTCCCGCGATCGCAGCTTGTGGGGCTTGTTGATGGACTATGTTTTCGGATTCGGTCAAAAAATTGTTTTCTGGATTAAAATGGAGTTATGCCATCTAGTGGGATCACACCCTCATCTCTATTGACTACATTGAGAGGAGTACCCTAATCCCTATTTCGTAAACAAAGTTAGATATGTGGGTCCCACATGAGTATTGTGGAGGACTCACATATTTCCGTTCGTCCAACAATGCGTACTACGTGGATAATAATTCTCCCGCTCCCACATTGTCAATAACCATGTTTATTTTCTTAGTTTTTTGGCCTTTTAGTTGTGTTTTACGCCAAGATTGTGTCCCTACTAATGCGAGTAAAAGTGGAATTAATTATCTTGAAGACAATAGATTAAACCAACAAGTAAAGCACAATTACAGTAATAAGTTCTATGTAACAGAGATTCTCAATGAGTCAAAACACTTTCTGAGGGCAAAATTCGGAAATGTACAAACATCCCATGGGTATTTCTGTGTTTTTCATGTTCGTCGTGTGATAATAGTTACTCTTTTATCCTGTGGTGTTTTTGGTTACAAGTTTTATAATTTCTTACACATCCCACCTTTTCCTGGTTTTATGTTGAATTTTTTATTCAATATCCTAGAGTTCTGTACTTTCGTTGGAAGACTCGGCATTAGATGTTGATCAGGTTGACAACCTCATCAAGTTTTGTCCAACCAAAGAGGAGATGCA
Organism: Haberlea rhodopensis; assembly: GCA_907163345.1. Taxonomy (NCBI): domain Eukaryota; kingdom Viridiplantae; phylum Streptophyta; class Magnoliopsida; order Lamiales; family Gesneriaceae; genus Haberlea; species Haberlea rhodopensis. Next base: position 681,752 of record CAJQUN010000253.1, on the reverse strand, counting down.
GATGCTTGAGGTGAGATACAAAAAAAGACTGACTTTCATTCATTTTTACGCATCCTTATTATCATACCTTGAGTATGAAGAAGTAGAAGCAAGTTTTGAGAAGTCCTTTGACTATCCTTTCGTGAGTTTAAGTGATTAACTACAAATTTCTGTTTCCAGGGTTATACAGGGGTTAAAGATGATTTAGGAAAATGTGAACAGGTCTGTAACACATCATTTTTAAGTTTTTTTACGGAGTCTAGTGTTTTCGATGATGGGGAAACTTATATTGCAAAAAATATGAATGTTTTTTATCTTCTTCAAAACCTCAGTTCTTTTTGGCGTTGATGCAAGTGCCAAGGGTAGAATCTAAGCTGAGAGTTTTTTCGTTTAAGATTCAATTTTCCTCCCAGGTTAGAATTCAGTATGTCAGTTGCTGATTTTCCACTTTTTCGGAGTATAGTTATTTGTGATTGTTTTGTTTCGTTTTGTCTTCTCATAGGTTTCTGACCTCAGGAATAGTCTGAATGTTGTAAATTCTGCAGCTGATCAGGCAAATTGATTTTGTCTTATTATTTAAGTTCCACTATTTTAGTATATGCCGTGAATCTTATTTATCTTTGCAACCATTTTTCTCATCAGGTTAGGGGTTCCTCCAAGTTAACAAGAATAATGCAAACAATCCTCTCTCTTGGTAACGCCTTGAACCAGGGAACTGCTAGAGGTCAGTTAAGTATATCATTATCTTCTTGTTCTAAAGCCTTCTTCGTGGCGTTCACTGTTTATCCTATACAGTATGTTGAAGTATAGTAGAACGCTTAGCCAACACAAAACTCAAATAGGTTGTGACGCTATACATTAAATTTGGTTTGACAAACTGTTGATGGGGATTTGAGTAGGGACTTTGTAAATATTGATATCATATCCTGTGATAAGATGGTGGTTAGCTCACAAAATCATTTAGTTCTCAGGAGACGACAAGTCTTCTTTTTCATTGCCCCTGACGCTTACGCTTTATGGATGGAATGTTACAATTGGTTAGGAATGAAACCGTTCCCCAAAAGGATGGAATTGCTCATTTTCTCCATCATACAGGCCTATGGAGTCACAAAAAAGGTTTGAAAGGATGGATCACCATTTGGGAATCGGTAATTTGGACCCTGTGGCTACATCATAACAATTTAATGTTCAGAGGAGCAGAAGGAAAGTGGGATATTTTGTTAGAGCTAATTATGTTTAGGTCTTGGTCTTGGTTGTCCAATAGGTGTACCAAGATTTTTGGGTACTGTTTTGTTGATTGGATGAAGGAACCTACCATATGCCTTTTAGTTCTTTAGTTTAGGCTACAGATTTTGGATGCTTTTTGGATTTACTTTGTTTGTTACCTTTTTCTTTATAGTTTTGTAACTTTTATAGTACCTCTGGTACTTATGTTATAATATAATCTTTATTTGCCCGACCAAGAAAAAATAAAAATTTACCAGCCCCTGATTTATGCATTGGAAGTTGAACTGGTAGAGGTCTCCACTAATATTTGATTTATTTTAGTTTTTCACTTGTGTCCTGATATTACGTTTAGGTATGCATACATTATGCTCAGGCATGCATGCAGTACGCTAAGCTTGGTGCAAAAAAAAAAAAATGTGAGAGCTGTTGTTTTTCCCCCAACTCCCAAGGATTCTTGTGTCTATATGTTAAAGCTTGTGCGAACTTAGGCTAGAAATTCATTGAGTTCTTCAGTGATCAGAATGACTTGAACAGTTCTTTTATGTTAAAACCAGAATGAGATCAACTCTTTTCAGGTATGAGTCTATCTGGCTTTGCTTGTTTTTTGTATTGGTGTGAAAAAGCCCCAGGCTTGTAGTTTCTTGTAGCTTTGATGGAAATATAGAGTTTCACGTTTTTAGCTATTTACAGTAAAAGAAAGTGGTGTGAGTGCGGGGTTTAATTGCTACATTTTTTACATCATCTTTGGTTTCGTTTAGATATTATCTCCTCCTTTATTTAATATATATGCCATTGATGTCTTGGAATTGTTATTTTTCAGGCACTCCGATTTGTTAATATTTAGTTGTCAAGATGCCGGGGAACGGCTTAGCTAAGTACAATCCAGGTGAACAAGGCCTGGTATTATGCTGACTGGCCTCTGATAAAAGGGGATCAAAATAATAGATAAGATGGGTTAAAGAGTATATATACATTGGGCCTTTGAAAGAACCATTATCAAAGTTCGCCGCCTATTCTCTTCTTCTCAAGCTTTCAATTGCATAATCAGAGGATTTAATTATGTTGCACTACGTCATTGTAAAACGTGCAAATGAAAATGAGAATGTATCTGGTACATCTACATCTATTCTCTTCTTCTCAAGCTTTTAATTGTATAATCAGAGGATTTCATTATGTTTAACTACCTCATGGTATAAACCTGCAAATGAAAATGAGAATGTATCTGGTACATCTACTAGGGTCTAAAAATCACCCATCTCTTAAATGATGACTACTAGGGCCAAATTTTGACGATCACTTTCCAGACTACTATTAGGCCACAAATTTCACGACGTGCACAACTTATTTCTCCTTAATGCAATTCTTTATCGTAGCAATGTCATGTTATCTGTTGAGACACTTACTCATTTACAGAGGAAGGGCACAAAAGTACCCATCTTTAGGATATGTGTGTCTGAATGCAGAATCATACACTCTTTTGATTGCAAACATTTTCTATAATTTCTGAGTCTAATCTGATGCTATAATGACAGGTTCCGCTGTTGGGTTCAGGTTGGATAGCCTGCTCAAACTTAGTGAAACACGTGCCAGGAACAACAAGATGACACTAATGCATTATCTTTGCAAGGTGTGCATCAACATACCTTTTATGACAAAAATATAGTACAATTGACAATCGCATGAATAATATATGGTTCCATTTATGGTGGAATTAGCATGATCTGTTGCCTGGAAATTTCGTTGCATAGGGTAAAAGGATCAAGGATCTTTTGGTACAGATTACAACGTAAAATCAATAGCTGCACTGATTAAGGAAATGTGTAGCAACTAACACAAATCTTAGCATTCCTGCATATCAATCTAGGCCTTTGAAAAAAATACAAATCTTAGTTTTCTTTTTTCTTTTTTAAAATACAATAAAATTGTGGACTCATTGCAAAGAAGTTTTGTATGTATTTGTCTCCTAAACTCATAGTGGGTGCAAATAGTGTCAGGTCTGTGTCGATATACGCGTATGAAGTTTTCTTTGAAGTCGAGATGTTCCACATCTTAAGTTACTTAAAAAGATAGCATGCATTCAAATCCTGCCCCTATGCTTCCTTTTCAACCTCCTTTTCTTCTTTTCATATTTTTGGTGTTTGTGAAGCTTTAGTAACTTTTGTATACCATTTGTTTTGCCTTCCCTATTTTGTGAGATGTATTATTTTCATATCAAGTTGACCATTCAGAGTTCCAGACCAAGTAATTTGTGGCTGCATTAGTTTCTCCCTGTACTTGTGTCATTGTACCACATTTCTTGTTCTGTGGTTGTTGCTTACTATGACAAGCTGCATTCGAAAACAATCTGACTTCATGTATGTGATAATGGAATTTTATTTCTCCAGGTACTTGCTGATAAACTACCGGAGCTTCTTGATTTTTGCCAAGATCTGTATAGCTTGGAACCTGCATCAAAAGTATGTTAAAGAATTTTAATACCAATCTCCAATTTTTTTAGGTTATTAGGATATGTGGCTAGTCATCTTGAGTGGACAATTTTGCCCAGATACAACTGAAGTTTTTGGCTGAGGAAATGCAAGCCATTAATAAAGGTCTTGAGAAAGTTGTGCAGGAATTATCCATGTCTGAAAATGATGGGCCCGTGTCTGACAATTTTCGCAAGGTAATTTGTTGATAATGTCCAAGCAACGATATTCTTAATCTTCTTCAACTTGATTTATTTATCAAATGTTTTAAAAAAAAAAAAAATTGGTGCTTATCAACATCTTATGGTATTTTTTTTCATTCATTTTATGTTTTCATAGACAAGACATTTAAATACTTCAGTCGCTTCAAGGTGTTATTTTTTCTTTTGCTTGTTTTGTCACATCCTGTTTATTTTCTGTTAGCAAGTTCCCACTTAAGTGGAAGTCACACATGAGCATTTTACTCTTGGTTAAAAAATTTCAACGGTGTCCAGGAAGCTGGGTCTGGACTAATACAACAACAACAATTAAGCCTTTAATCCCAATAGATTGGGGTAGGCTACATAAACCATAGAAGAAATCAAATCGGATCGCGCACATTCGTGGGTCTTCTCCAAGTGTTTTTTTGATCAAAATATCTTTGTTGATCCCTTTGGACTCCAAATCTTTGTACATAACTTCGATTCATGTCTTCTTCGGTCGTCCCCTTGTTCTTGCGAAAGGGCCTAAATCTATGAACTCTACTCGATGAACAGGTGCATTACTAACCTACGTCGTACGTGACTAAACCAGCGTAAACAACTTTATTATCTTCTATACAAGCCGCACCTACTTCAGCTCAAATGTCTTCATTCCTTATTTTATCTCTTCTGGTCTTATTATAAGCCAACAGAACATATGCATCTCTGACACACTCATCTTTTGGACGTGATTCCTCTTGTGTTCGGGCTAATAAGCATTTAAATTAAAACTGAAGTTTTTAGTGGGAACAACAGGAGTAAAAAACAGAATAAAATAGTATGTATTTCCAAGCGTACAGCTCCTGAAGAAAGTGTGTTATCCATTTACATCAATAACTCAATGAAGCTTAACATGACTTTCAAACAGTGGCTTAGTTAAATTGATTTGGAACATTGTAGCAAATGACTGTTGTTAAGCTATGCTAGCATAGAGGTATCAATACATTCATTACCAGACAAATCTTAGGTTCAGACTGATTGGGGTCAGCAGGTTAATATTTGTAATCTGATTTTCTTGAAATGTTGATGATACAAAACAGCCTGGGAGATCAGATGGTCGACAGTTGCAGCAGTGCCTGTAAAGAATGGCTAAATTATAATTAAATTATTGCATACACCAAGTTCTACGACTGGTTTTGTATAATCTTTAAGATCAGGCATTATTTCAAATGATGAAGACCATTACACCTATTCTTTTTTACATTGCCTTCTACAAATAATTTTTTTTTTTTTTTTTTTTTGCTTTTAGGCTCTGAAGGAGTTTCTTAGTTTTTCTGAAGGTGAAGTGAGGTCCTTGGCTTCACTTTATTCAGGAGTGGTATGTATTGCTCGTCTTTCACAACGTATGTCTAGGTTTTGTATGTTCTTACTTCTTCAGCAAACATTCTTTGCTGTTGATCCAATATTTGATTTTGTGCAGGGTAGAAATGTGGATGCATTGATCCTTTATTTTGGTGAAGACCCATCTCGCTGCCCATTTGAGCAAGGTAATCTTATCTTCCATTGTGTTTACTATGATGCATTTTCATGGAAGTAGTGTGGCGAGAATTGTGTACAAGGGTCAGTTAATAAAATTGAAAACATATATAGAGCAAATAAGAACCATAAACTAAGTACGATAGCAACACTTCCTCCTCCCGGTAACCTGGTTGAAATATGATGGCGTATACTGAGTTGTACCATGAAGACTACCTACAGTTTTTAGTGAAACAATAAGTGACCTACAATTAGTATCAGAATTAATGTCATGTATTCGATTATCATGAGTTACAAGGTAGTGCAATTATTTGGAGGGAGATTTTTGGGAGCAAAAACGGTTGTAAGTGTGTTGTTATATAGTTCAAGAAGATTTGAATGTACATTTATCATCGACTATATTTTTTGGTAAAATCAGTAACTGCTCAAACATAGTTACTACGCACTTGTGATGGTCGAAGACCTCTAATTTAAACCCCCAAAACATGTTGATTATACATCTAAAGTGTTAGGATCAAACGCTTACCACTTGACCAAAAATTATGGTTGTTAAAAGGTACACAAATGTATTTTCTCATATAGTGGTAGCACAAAGCTCGTACTAAACGACAGGTGGACACGAGCGGCTGCACCACGATGCCAATGTACCAGGCTTGTTCCGCCCACGAGAGCACATAAGAATTGCTGGGTACACCACTCCCAACAATCCCCCCAGAAATTGCTTCCTGGGCGGCTCAAATCCATGACCTCTTTATGATACAAATTGCTAGGATTAAATACTTACCACTAGACTAAAAAACTATAACTATTAGCAGACGCACAACTTTATTTCCTTATATAGTATCAACACAAAGCCCTTAATAAGCGATAGGTAGACATGAGAAGCTGCACCACGTGGGTGTCAATAGTCCAGACTTGTTATGCCTTAGACAGTAAATGTCTGCACCTCCATCCACAAACGCACAGAAGAATTGCTGGGTACACCACTCCCAACATAAAGGTTTCATGGGATGTAGTGGATTGTTGAATTTATTTAGGGCTATTATCTCTACATATGGCTACGGCTAGATAGAGCATCTCAAGTTGGTTCTTTTGTAGATTTTTATTTAAGTGATACACGTCAAGTGATTGTGTCATGCATGCATAATACCCATGCAATTAGAGATGTGGATATTTTTTTTTTTTTTGGGATTTTTGTTGGTTGGTGACTTCCATGATTATATTATTTGAAATTTAGAGTGGTTGAGTGTTTAACCCCACCTTTAGGGTAGAACGTGTGTTTGAAAACTATTTTGGATGTATTTAGATTGAAAGATTTGAAGTCAAATGGAATTCAAAACCATAATGCATGGGGCTTAACTTTTTTTGGATCCTTTTGACTTGCATGAACTTGAACTTTCTATCGTTGTCGACTTTAAGTTTGTTTTCAAATCGATTTAGTATATTTCAAGTTCTTTTTTGAAATACATGCTATCAAATACTCATCTTAAATTAAATAATTGTCTCAAAGCAACTTTATGGAACCTGCTCTAGTTTATTAAAGGTAGAATCTCAGTAGTATATGGCTTTGTGATTCTTATTTGTCCTAATCTCTTCTGACTAACACACGGTGCAGTGATTTCAACGCTGTTAAACTTCGTGAGAATGTTCAAAAAATCCAACGAGGAAAACTGCAAGCAGCTTGAGTTCGAGAGAAAGAAGGCAGAAAAGGAAGCTTCAACTGAGAAATCAAAGATAAATGCAACGGGAAAAGATAGTGTGAACTTGGTCCTTTCTCGAGTCAAAAGCGTCAAATAATTCAATGTGAAATAGCCTCGGACTCTCAGGTCGTGTTTAACTAAAACAGGTAGGCAAATTTTTCAACAGTACGGACACCACAGCTGGCCAAACTAGTCCCCAAGTCTTAGTGAACATTACCTTTGCTTTGGACATTTGATGGCCATAACAGGTGAGGATTAGACAATGCAAAGATGAACACTCTATTGTATATATAGCTTTTTCGTTTTTTTCTTTTTTGCTTCCAAGATTTTGTAGACGAAACTTTACTCTAATTCCTTTGATAATCTTCATTATGCAGAATCTCGGAGTCTCCATTTTTGTTAATGATAGGTTCATGTACATATTCTTCTTGGCTGGAGAGAATGCAAGTTAACGTCTCAAAGAGTATGTCAGTTATATTCTTTTGGTTTAGAAAATCTATGTTTTTTTTCCTCTTCTACTTTGTACGATAACACATTTCAAGTAGCTGCAATTTATTTAGATTAGCTGATCACCAAATTCTTTGTAAAAGCATTTGAATAATGTTATAAAACTACAGGAAAAATGCACATCATCATTCTTAGTGTACGTTGTACTTTGAAATGTTTGTTAGGGACAGACCTGAAAGTATGGAGGAATTCTTAAATTTGATTAATAATATATATTAAAGGGTTAATGATTTCACTCTCAATTTGCTAAATTTTTATTATGGTGTAATACTATTTGAGTCATGCGTTATCAAGTTGTTTTTACCATGTGTAGACCATGAGTAATGAATGAGTCGTTCAGTGTATAGTAAATTCTTGTATGTACTTGGTGTGAGCTCCATCTTCGATCAACTTAATATGATCGGTAGTATGTCGTTTTATTTTATTTAAAAGATGTGTTCTAATATTGAGTCGGTGGATCAATTCAGATGCATACAAGTTTTTTCGATGTAAAAATAAGGCTCGAGAATGCATGTTGATGCTTTCCTTTTCATTCGAACCCTTTCTTAGTTAGTAAGTGATCATCCACGTGTTGGATAAAATAGGCTTTACGAAGTTATTTGATGCTTTGATACAGTTTGTGACAGCAATCTTTGATATTTGTCACGAATTGGGCAATATTTTTTTCTGCAGCTGACACTATTTTTTCCTTTACAATTTGATCATAATTTACTTCTTTTTCTGGTTAACAGGTGGCATAAAGTTGCCAGTTATCGAGTTCTTTTATAAATAATATTTATTAATAAATGTTATCAGATTCCAATCATGCAAACAAGGGGATGTGTCGGTGGATTTTTATTACAGCTACAGCACACTGTCACTCACATTTTCTTTTAATATTCACCGTCACTCAAGTTTCACTGAACCAAAATCCAATATATATATATATATATATATATATATATATATATATATATATATATATATATATATATATATATATATATATTATCGGGGAGGGACTAAATATTTTTGTGACAAATATGACTTGAACTTGGGTTTTTCCGAAGTGAGTAATGCGTTTTCTACAGTTAGGCTAAGCATGAGCTCTCAACAACAGTTTTAACGATGACCCGTAAATATTACATAAAATTTAGTTAGTTGACTAAATCTTGAAAAGCCAGCCTACGATTGACCAAGGATTGAAGGAACGAAGGATTTGAAACGAGTAGATTTCAAATTACCCATTCAAATTTATCATTTATTTTTGTATAAGTGGTTATTTGAAATTTTTCTTCTTTTTCAATACATTTTCATTCGTATTTTGGAATGATTTAAAATGATGATATATTGCATGTCATTTTGAATGATTAGTTTTCAAATCTTTTTTTTCAAATCAAATCTAAACGACGACTATGTATATATATAAGCTGTTGTCATGCTTTAGTTAGTGATGTAATTATAAAACCTAAGACCATTTTATTTGTAACTAAGTCAAATTTTTTATTTTTTTTTTGAAGATAAACTAAGTCATTTTTTTTTTATCAAATAAATGAACTAAAGAAAAGGGAACACAACTTGGCGATTAGATATTTAAACAACGTACTTATGAAAACTATTGTTATTAATTTTAATTCAGTGAATTGAATTGTCTTATTTCTGAGCATTTTCACAAGTGGTGAGTGAGAAGGGCAAACATTTATTTTTTATTTTGTTTGTTTGTTTGAAGCCTAATTTCAGTCCTGGATATTTTCTCTGACATATGTAGAGTTGAATCAACCTTCGTAGCCGGGTTGGAGCGAAGAAATTTTTTTTAGTGTTAATTTTTAAAATTTTTTTTTTTTAGTATAACGCACTAAATCGTCATAGTCCTCTAATCCCTACTTAATCGGGTCAATCCCAGATACTATTGATTTTTGGCTCTATCCCAACTTCGTAGTATGATCGATGTAGGAGTCGGAAGGAAAGCAATAAACCATCCTCGCGAGGGTTGCAAGGGGCAGACCCCGCGGGATGAAATTTTTTATTGGAGTTTACTTTAGATTAAGGATATTTTTTGAATATTATATTTGTATTTGATTGCCTGTTTTTATTTGTACAGGAAGTTTTAGGGAATTATGGATTAAATGTGTTTACAATTGTTTATTCAAAGCAATTTTATGTTGTTTATACTTAAATATGAAAAAAAATTTAAAGTAAAAAATTGATTGTTTGTTATTAAAAAAACAGTTTAATGAACTTCAACTAATTACAAAATCATTACCGCTCAACTTAAAGCAGCAAGAAGCATATAATGACTTGTTTCTATGCTTCTGTTTTTACCTGTTTCGTAAGAAATTCAAATACCCAAAATCTATTTTTTCGTCCAAAAAGTAGATAAACACTTCTGAGAAACATTTGTAACCACACTCTAAGATAAAACGATTCAGATTGATGTAATCTTGTAATTTTCTTTTATATTATCCGATTTTATTATATTAGAAGTTTACAATAGTGGCAAGTAGACATATAACTGGTTTTTTTATTAAAATATTCGATTTTCGAAAATAATTTAACAAATTAATCATTTTTTTTTAATTCTGAAAGTAACCTAAGTAGCCATGTCAGATGGCGACTTCATTTGAGGTCGCCATCTAACATGGCGACTTGTATAAAAATTCTTAAAAATATATTATTTTTTCGATGTCGCCATATCAGATGACGATTTTAGGTGAAGTCGCCATTTGACATGGCGACTTCCATAAAAATTCTTAAAAAATATTATTTTCTGATGTCGCCATCTGACATGGCGACATCTTTACAAAAATAATTTTTTTTGATGTCGCCATGTATGATGACGACATCATATTAATTTTTTTTTTCACTGATGTCGGTATATAACGACATAAGTTTTTTTTTGTTTTTAAATGTTGTCGTCATCTGAGATAGCGACAATTAAAAACAATATTTTTTATTTAATGTCGCCATTTTAGATAGCAACAATAATCAATTACTTTGTCTATAAAATCGAACAAAATGTTACTCATTTTGAAATGTAAAGCAAAATCTCTTTGGCATTCGTAAACAAATTCTCTTCAGAATTCGTGAATATTCAAATTCTCTTCAGAATTCGTGAATATTTTCTCTGCAGGTACGTTGTTATACAAATAATCAAATTTAATAATATTATATATAATGTACTAATTTATAAAATTTGTGTTTATTTTTTAAGGTATGCCAATTAAAGTTTTGTTGTATTGGGGAGGCGATATATTACAAGATTCAGAATGTGTTAGATATGATCGTGGTCCGTCGAAAGGCATGGCAATATCTCGCACTATTAATTATTTGCAGTTAGTGAACGACGTATATGATATTACTGGCATCGACCGTAACCAGTTCATTCTGAAAATATATTGTAAATATATATTTAGTTATTTTTATGGGATAAAACAAACAAATTTTCCCGTTGACAGTGATTACAATTTAGCATGGGTATTGGATTCTGAACAAAATTATAGTTGTTTGGAGATGTATATACAAACAGAACGAAGAGCTTATGATTTTATTACAGAAATGCCAACAAGTGGCAGTGGTCAATTTGTAGTAGATACAGAAAGACCAACTACCTCTAGGATTCAAGATGATGCTCATATAGTTGCTGACAATATTGTTCCCGAGCCACTAGCAGACATTTTTGTGGATTTTGGAGATGATATTCAGACTGAACCGGAGGGAATTCCATCTGAGGATGAGTCTGATGACGATGATGTTGATATTGAAGAAGTGCCAGATAATGTACCAGACACAACCACGACAAATACTCATGTCCTTTATCCAACAATTCCATTCTTCTCAATGACACATCCCGAAGTATTTGGAGACAAGTTTGTTCAAACTTTAATAGTCGCTTCAAATCCGTTCATTTGAAAGACTTATGTTGGAGATCGGGATCAGAAAATCAGGTCAGAAAATTTGATCGCACAATGGAAGAGATTAAACTTATAAAACCAAGGGCTTTTGATTACTTGAGTCGTATTGATAAGTGTAATGCCTCGATTTATGTTATATACGTATGATATGATTATGGTGTAATTATATCACGTGGCGGTATGATACTGGGGGTTCGAGTGGAACCAATAATGAAGAAATACATGTATAGTAGAATATAACATTTTGTCCATGTAGCATGCATTTGAAGGTGCATTAAAATGTACATGTGAGTTGCATTTGACATGAGTTTGAAGGGAATTACATGTGCATGTGAATTTACTTGCAATTGAAATTTGCATTTGAATTTGGAGTTCATTTCATGTACATGACACTTAACATGTAATTATCTCCAAAGGACGTGATATCAAGTAAATTAGGGACTTAAGGTTCTATATCAAGTGGCTTAGAGGTGAAATCACATACTACACCACTTTTCACCTAAAAATCTCTACACAAGCTCCTCTCCATTTCTTTCAAGGTTTTGTTGGTTTGAGCTTGGGTTTCAATTGTAACTTGAGCTAGGAGGGTGTGTGAAGTGGAATTGTACCATCTTGGTAAGAAATTCATAGTTGTATACTTGATTTTATCATTGGTGTTGATATATGAGACATAGCATATCAAGTGTTCATGTGTACAATCATAACATGTTTATATGCTAGGAATTGGAATCTATGATGTTAGAATCATGTGAAGATGTTCCTAGATAGTGCATGAAACATGTTTACATGTTAAAATTTGAGTTGTAGGAGAAGAGCTAGGAGGATAAGCTCAAAATCGCTATGTTCTGAACTTTCTGGACATCGGCGACGATCGCGAGCTTTGTGGCGATCGATCGCCGAGACAGAGTAAATTTTAAGGCGGTTAATTTATGTGGCGATCGATCGGTGAAAATGTGGCGATCGATCGCGAGCAAACAGAGCACTTTGGCGATCGATCGCGAGGTTTGGCGATCGATCGTGAGGGAGGCAGAACAGTTTGGCGATCGATCGGTGAAATGTGCGATCGATCGCCAGAGTTCAAATGTTGAAAAATTTTATATTTTGTAGAATTTGATTTTAATGCCTATGATAACATGTTATATTGTTGGCATTGTTGTAGCATCATCTCAGGGGACAGGGCAAAGAGGCAATTAGCTATCAACGCCTGATTTATCGCTTTTGTGTCGCAATACAGGTACGTGTTGACGTACGGAGTATAGATATGATGCGATGATGATGTTATGGTTTTGATATCATATGATTTATGTTATCTTGTGTCATATGATTGGTAGTTCATATGCATGTTCATACATGGATTTCATATGATTGGGATGGATGCCTTGATAGATATGTGTATATGCTTTGGTGAGATCATTGCCTCGAGAGATATGCCTGGTGTGGTATATGCTTTGGCTAGGATCGTTGCCACGATAGATATACTACATATGCTTTGGCTTGTGAGATATACACTTGGTGTGGGTATATGCTCTGGCTATTGTCACAGATGAGCATGGTACTATGATATGTGCTGCTAATATGAAGATGTGATGTGGTTCCACTGACATATTGAGCTGAATAGGCATATCGTATGGGGCTCGTGATAATAGGGTAATGGTTGAGACATGTCATGACATAGTGCATTTGTGGATGCATGATACAGAACATTCACATCAGATGATTTATTTGTGCTTTATCATTGATATTGATATTGTGATTTGATATTGCACTGAGATAATTGTTATCTATACTCATTGTGTGAATGTTTCTGTAGGGACTCATAGACGTGGGGAGCGTGAGTCATGATTTCCGCTGCGAGGGGAACCACTGCCTAGGAGTTCTTTTGGATTAGGTTGTTTATGTACATGTTATGTATAGTTTGTTAGGTTTTTGATAACCTTGTAAACAACTTAACTAGTATGAACTCTTAATCCGTGCATGGTACATTACTTAATTCAGACTCACATTGTATGTTTAATGGATACATAATGGATTAAGTAAAGAGGACCCCACATTAGTGGTATCAGGGCAGTGGTTCGAGAACGGGGTGAACATGGGTAGAGGAAGTGTATTAGGGAGTTACCTAAACACTTTGAGAATGGTAATAGCATGTTAGTTGTGGAATATGATGTTATTCTAACATGTTATATATTTGTAAATGTTATTGTAACCCTTGTTATACAGCTATGACAGACAGAGGGTATCATGAGGATGTTGGGGATGCCTTGAGTGGCAATGCCAGCGTGAGGATGGTGCCTGTACCACCACCACCGATTGAACAAGGGCCAGTGGAACAGGTACTGTTGCCTGGAGAATTGACATTGACGCAATTTATGAGCTATCAGCCACCTAGGTTTGAGGGGACTGAGTCAGGGGAACTGGCAGAGGAGTGGCTGGAACGTGTGGAACAGATATTTGTATCTGCACCGTGTGCCAAGACTGCGTGGTTACGCTTAGCTGAATTCCAGTTAGCTAAGAAAGCTATGATGTGGTGGAAGTCCACAGTACTTGAGTTGAGGGCTCAAGGACATACAGTGAACTGGGATGTGTTTAGAACAAAGTTTCTGGAGCATTATTTCTCTGTTGCTGCAAGGCAGAGGAAAGAGGATGAATTTACGCATTTGAGACAGGGATCAATGACAGTATCTGATTATGCTGTGCATTATTCTTCTTTGCTCCGGTATATACCACATATTGCTGTGAACACCAAAGCTAAGATCAGACAGTTTGTGAAAGGTTTGAGGCCTGAATTGTTTGATAGGATCATGTCCAATAACCCTACATCATATGAAGAAGCGTTGACTAGAGCTGAGATGGCTGAGATTGCTGTAGGGGTATATACAGATATTGGACAAGCCCAACCACCTACATCTGACAGTATGAGACCTAGAGGGGAATCATTTAAATCACCACGAGGTGGTGCATCTTCATCTAGGTTTAGTGGAAAACGTTTTGGATTAAGGAAAGGGGAGGATAGAAAATCGAAAGGACAGTCCCAAGGCAGTACTAGTAGTAGTGGACGTGGATTACAATGTTTTAAATGTGGAGGGCCACATTATCAAAGAAATTGTCCACAGTTTGATACGGTGGTTTGTTTCCGTTGTGGGAAACCAGGACACGTGATCCGTGATTGTCCTCAAGTGGGTGGACAACAGAGGAGAGGACCAGTGTCAGAGAATACAGTGCAGTAGAGACAACAGGGTGTACCACAGTCTGGTGGAGGACAGAGGGCAGGAACACCTCAGGCTCAGGTGTATGCACTGAACAGGGAGGAAGCAGAGGCAGCTCCTGATACTGTGATAGCGGGTAAGTGTACTGTATTTACTTATCCTGCTTTTCTGTTGATTGATACTGGTGCATCACATTCTTTTATTGCACAAGCTTTTGTTGATCAGTATCATATATGCTCGTCTCCACTGTTGATGCCTCTTTATGTCTCGACACCCATGGGAACTACTATAGTGACTTGTCAGAGTGTGTCTGATTGTGATATTCAGTTTGAGACTGAGTATGGACTACAGGCTGATTTGATTGTGTTAGACATGTCAGATTTTGATTGCATCCTTGGAATTGATGTGTTGAGTAGATATCAATCTGTTGTGGATTGTAGTCAAAAGATTGTACGATTTCAATCTGATACTGGAACCCAATGGTATTTTTATGGCCAAGGATCGAGGGCAAGGATTCCTTTGATATCAGCAATCCGAATGTCGCGTTTGTTAGAGCGTGGACATGCGGGTTATTTGATTTATGCCCTTGATGTAAATGAACAGAAAAGAGAAAGGAAAGTGGAGGAGATACCAGTGATTGCAGAATATGTGGATGTGTTTCCAGATGAGATACCTGGACTCCCACCGAGTCGAGAAGTGGAATTTGGTATTGATTTGATACCTGGTACTTCTGCAATTTCACGGGCTCCTTATCGGATGGCACCAACTGAATTGAAAGAGTTGAAAACTCAATTGCAAGACTTATTGGACAATGGGTACATACGTCCTAGTGTATCGCCTTGGGGTGCTCCGGTATTATTTGTGAAGAAGAAGGATGGGACAATGAGACTGTGTATTGACTATCGACAATTGAACAAGGTAACAATAAAGAATAAATATCCTCTTCCTCGTATTGATGATTTGTTTGATCAGTTGCAGGGATCAAGGATATATTCTAAGATTGACTTGAGGTCAGGGTATCATCAAATACGTGTGAGGGAAGGAGATATACAGAAGACAGCATTCAGAACTCGTTATGGACATTATGAGTTTCTGGTAATGCCTTTTGGAGTGACAAATGCTCCTGCTGTCTTTATGAGTTTAATGAATCGGGTTTTCCAGGAATACCTTGATCGATTTGTGATTGTCTTTATCGATGATATACTGATATATTCACGGAGTGATGCCGAACATGTTCAACATTTGCATATGGTATTGCAAGTGTTGAGGACACATCAGTTGTATGCCAAACTCAGTAAGTGTGAGTTTTGGTTGACTAGTGTCGGCTTTTTAGGACATGTTATTTCAGAAGCAGGTATCTCAGTCGACCCAAAGAAAGTGGAAGCAGTGTTGAATTGGTCAGCACCTACTTCTGTGCCAGAGATTCGTAGTTTCTTGGGTTTAGCTGGATATTATAGACGGTTCGTTGAAGGATTTTCAGCGATTGCCAAACCATTGACACATTTGACACAGAAGGGGATATCATTTCAATGGTCAGAGGCGTGTGAGCGTAGTTTTCAAGAATTAAAACATCGATTGACTACAGCTCCAGTCTTGATCATTCCATCTGAGCATGACAGGTTTGCAGTATATACTGATGCATCTTTACTTGGTTTGGGTTGTGTATTGATGCAGGACAAACATGTAGTGGCTTATGCATCACGACAGTTGAAGCCACATGAAATGCGATATCCAGTGCATGATCTTGAATTGGCTGCCATTGTCTTTGCATTGAAGATATGGCGACATTATTTATATGGTACGTCGTTTACCATATATACAGATCATAAAAGTTTAAAATTTCTATTCACTCAAGCAGAGTTGAATATGAGACAAAGGAGATGGATGGATCTGTTGAAAGATTATGATTGTGAGATTGAATACCATCCAGGAAAGGCTAATCTTACAGCAGATGCCTTGAGTCGGAAAGTACATCATATGGCTGACGAGGTGATTCATTTATCTGCTTTGATGACTTCTTGTTGTACTTTGGGTTATGATTTTGATATGGAATTAGAGCCAGTACGGGTATCAACATTGTTGGTTGAACCCGACATTTTTGAGAAAATCAGAACGGCACAACTGGCTGATGATGAAGTACAACAATGGAAGGAAAAGATAAATCAAGGACAAACATCTCCCTTGGTACTTACAAGTGATGGAATGTTGAAATACAGAAATTGTTGGGTAGTACCTGCTTCATTAGGACTACGCCAAGAACTACTACAACGTGCTCATTGTAGTAGATACAGTATACATCCTGGAGGAAAGAAGATGTATCATGATTTACGTACCCAATTTTGGTGGAAACGTATGAAACAGGATGTATTGAGTTTTGTGAAAAGGTGTTTGATCTGTCAACAAGTGAAAGCGGAAAGACAGAGACCAGGAGGTGAATTACATAGTTTGGAAATTCCTCAGTGGAAATGGGAACATATCACGATGGATTTTGTGACTCATTTACCACGGACGTCTTCTAGTTGCGATGCCATTTGGGTGATTGTTGACAGACTCACCAAAGTATCTCATTTTGTGCCATATTGTATGACATATACATATCTGAGAATGGCACAGTTATACATTCAACATGTAGTAAGACTACATGGTATTCCAGTTTCCATTGTATCGGATAGGGATCCGAGATTTACTTCTCATTTCTGGGAAGGGTTACAGACAGCGGTGGGAACTGAAGTGCGGTTGAGTACAGCATATCATCCGCAGACAGATGGACAAACAGAGCGTACGATACAGACGCTTGAGGATATGTTGCGTGCCTGTGTATTAGAGTTTGATACCTCTTGGCAAGATTCGTTGCCATTAGTGGAATTTTCATATAACAACAGTTATCAGTCTAGTATACAGATGGCACCATTTGAGGCTTTGTATGGGCGACGATGTAGATCGCCATTGTATTGGGATGATGTGGATCAGTCTTCCTTACATGGACCGGATATGATTCATGACATGGAAGAGAAAGTGAAAGTAATTCGATTGAAACTGAAAGCTGCTCAGGATAGACAGACTGCGTATGCCAATAAGCGGCGTAGACCACTTGAATTTCAAGTTGGTGACCGTGTGTTTTTTAAAATCTCACCTTTTAAAGGTGTAGTACGGTTTGGTAAGCGTGGAAAATTGTCTCCACGGTATGTTGGTCCGTATGAGGTATTGCAACGTATTGGTACGTTGGCATATCGATTGGCACTACCACCGGCATTGAGTAGTATTCATGATGTTTTTCATGTTTCACTGTTGAGGAAATATGAACCAGATCCGAGTCATGTCTTACAGCTACCTGATGTACAGTTGGATACAGATGTGTCGTATGAGGAACGACCGGTTATGATCTTGGATCGAGCTGAACGCAGGTTGCGTAATAAGGTGATTCCTATGGTTAAAGTACAGTGGGACAGACGGGGTGTCGAAGAGGCAACGTGGGAGACGGAGCAGCATATGATGCAACGGTATCCAGATTTGTTTTCTGGTATGAGTTTACAGTTTTATAATACTGTTGGTACATACATATTGTCTTATTGCATACATGATTTTGTTTCCTATCTTTTATCGTATGATGATTGAGTTGTGTATCATGATATGCATGTTTTGTATATATAATTTCGAGGACGAAATTCAATAAGTGGGGGAGAATTGTAATGCCTCGATTTATGTTATATACGTATGATATGATTATGGTGTAATTATATCACGTGGTGGTATGATACCGGGGGTTCGAGTGGAACCAATAATGAAGAAATACATGTATAGTAGAATATAACATTTTGTCCATGTAGCATGCATTTGAAGGTGCATTAAAATGTACATGTGAGTTGCATTTGACATGAGTTTGAAGGGAATTACATGTGCATGTGAATTTACTTGCAATTGAAATTTGCATTTGAATTTGGAGTTCATTTCATGTACATGACACTTAACATGTAATTATCTCCAAAGGACATGATATCAAGTAAATTAGGGACTTAAGGTTCTATATCAAGTGGCTTAGAGGTGAAATCACATACTACACCACTTTTCACCTAAAAATCTCTACACAAGCTCCTCTCCATTTCTTTCAAGGTTTTGTTGGTTTGAGCTTGGGTTTCAATTGTAACTTGAGCTAGGAGGGTGTGTGAAGTGGAATTGTACCATCTTGGTAAGAAATTCATAGTTGTATACTTGATTTTATCATTGGTGTTGATATATGAGACATAGCATATCAAGTGTTCATGTGTACAATCATAACATGTTTATATGCTAGGAATTGGAATCTATGATGTTAGAATCATGTGAAGATGTTCCTAGATAGTGCATGAAACATGTTTACATGTTAAAATTCGAGTTGTAGGAGAAGAGCTAGGAGGATAAGCTCAAAATCGCCATGTTCTGAACTTTCTGGACATCGGCGATCGATCGCGAGCTTTGTGGCGATCGATCGCCGAGAGAGAGTAAATTTTAAGGCGGTTAAATTATGTGGCGATCGATCGGTGAAAATGTGGCGATCGATCGCGAGCAAACAGAGCACTTTGGCGATCGATCGCGAGGTTTGGCGATCGATCGCGAGGGAGGCAGAACAGTTTGGCGATCGATCGGTGAAATGTGCGATCGATCGCCAGAGTTCAAATCTTGAAAATTTTTATATTTTGTAGAATTTGATTTTAATGCCTATGATAACATGTTATATTGTTGGCATTGTTGTAGCATCATCTCAGGGGACAGGGCAAAGAGGCAATTAGCTATCAACGCCTGATTTATCGCTTTTGTGTCGCAATACAGGTACGTGTTGACGTACGGAGTATAGATATGATGCGATGATGATGTTATGGTTTTGATATCATATGATTTATGTTATCTTGTGTCATATGATTGGTAGTTCATATGCATGTTCATACATGGATTTCATATGATTGGGATGGATGCCTTGATAGATATGTGTATATGCTTTGGTGAGATCATTGCCTCGAGAGATATGCCTGGTGTGGTATATGCTTTGGCTAGGATCGTTGCCACGATAGATATACTACATATACTTTGGCTTGTGAGATATACACTTGGTGTGGGTATATGCTCTGGCTATTGTCACAGATGAGCATGGTACTATGATATGTGCTGCTAATATGAAGATGTGATGTGGTTCCACTGACATATTGAGCTGAATAGGCATATCATATGGGGCTCGTGATAATAGGGTAATGGTTGAGACATGTCATGACATAGTGCATTTGTGGATGCATGATACAGAACATTCACATCAGATGATTTATTTGTGCTTTATCATTGATATTGATATTGTGATTTGATATTGCACTGAGATAATTGTTATCTATACTCATTGTGTGAATGTTTCTGTAGGGACTCATAGACGTGAGGAGCGTGAGTCATGATTTCCGCTGCGAGGGGAACCACTGCCTAGGAGTTCTTTTGGATTAGGTTGTTTATGTACATGTTATGTATAGTTTGTTAGGTTTTTGATAACCTTGTAAACAACTTAACTAGTATGAACTCTTAATCTGTGCATGGTACATTACTTAATTCAGACTCACATTGTATGTTTAATGGATACATAATGGATTAAGTAAAGAGGACCCCACAATAAGTGTCAATGGTCGCTTGCTCATGACGGAGGCACGGAGGCTGGCGTTGTGGTATCATGACCACAAATATGTCAGAATGCATAAATGGAGTTATGAAAGGTGCTCGTCGACTTCCAATCACCGCCATTGTGCAATTAACTTTTGATCGTTGTGTGCTATATTTTTTCGAACGGCTTAAGAAGACGGAGCGAATGATTCAAAATAATCAAGAACGGCCAGATTATGTGTTCGAAAGATATGGTCGTGCTGACTATCATTCCATCCATCATGATGTCCAGATGTTCGCTCGTAGACGTCTAACCGCTTCTGTTATCACAAGAGTACAACCAGGACGTGGGGGTAATACGCATGTTGTGTATTTAAAATCCAGGGAATGCTCTTGTGGAAAATGGAAAGAGTTCGGAATACCCTACTCGCATGTGATCCAAGTGTGTCGAAAGTATGGCTTAAACGCTAAAACTTTTGTGAAGCCATATTACAATATGAATGAATATTGGAGCACATATCAAGGACAATTCGAACCAATGTGGGGGGAGGAGCATTGGGACACCCCATGTTTTGAGTTGTACCACAACTCCACTCTGCGAAAAAGCAGAAGAGTAGGTCGAGATCGAACAACGTGCATTCAGAATGAGATGGACTGGCCAGAAGCCCGTGCAAGACGACAAATTGCTTCAACTTCTCGAAATCAATAAATTTTTTAACGTGTAATTGATTGTATGTTTATTGTGTAAATGATTTTACGTTATTGTGACATTATTGTATGTTTATGTTACGTTATTGTGACATTATTGTACTTTTAATTACGAAATTATTGTATGTTGATTGTATGCTCAAAGAACAAACATTTTTTTAAATTTAATCTATAAGAATCGGTTACTATTTACAACATAATGATGACTTCAACGACGACGACGAGCTAGATTTCTTTCAGTACCACAAGAGGAGGATTTGTCTGTCTTCTAACTCTTCGTTGTTGAACGACTTCTTCGCCCCTTTCCCTTGCCACAGGTGTGTTGACAGGCTGCTGAATTGACGTCAATTGAGGGAATAGAAATGGCGAGACATCCAAAGGTGAAGTCATAGATGCATATGTCGCAAACCCAAAACTGACATCTGTATCAATGCTGCTGAACTGGGGTTGAGTGGACATGGGGGGATATGACGTGAAGGGAGATAAATCATATGATGGTACAAGTACAAGAATATAATAGTCTGTACACATATCTGGCTCTGTCCACGTAGATAGACCTGCAATATCTGTCTGCATATGTGCAGATGGACCTGCAATATCTGTCCACGTAGATGGACCTGCAATATCTGTCTGCATATGTGTAGATGGAGTGCCTGCATGGAACCGACGTGTATCAACAGGCTGGACTTCATTGTATATCGGGAAGTTTCTGTCTCGTCGTTCACGAGCCACTCGCACCACATTGTCGAACATAGTCCTGTGTTGCCTCATCGACTCTGTCGTAATAGGCACTCCATCAGCCAGATGTCAGTCATAGCTTGTAGTTAACTGCTCCATCTGCTCAATCTGCAAAGTCCAAAAGTCCATATAAAATTTATACATCTAAACACAAATATAAAAATAAAATTTCACGTAATTAACATACCACATGCTGCCATGCCGAGCCATCACCATGTTGATATCCTGTCTGTACAAAATATTCTTGACGTCCAATGTATCTACGTGTGACTTGTTCATACCACTCACTGTATCCGCCAACAACGTAGTAACCACCGTCAGTAAATCGTTGTCTGTCTACACGTAGATCATTTGCCCTCTCCCAGCAAAGTATGTATGCTCTATGCCTAGTGCTCCAGTTTTTGTTGACATTTCCCCTTCGACCAACATTATGCAATGCCTCATCCCCCGATGGTGGATCTTCTGGGATATCTTGTAGCATCCCAAATTGTCGCAGTACTCTATCAGACCGTTGCATTTCAACTATGTCGAAGAAAATCAACGGTCCATTATATGTCCCTAACTCAGTGATTCCTCCAGTGTAATCATCAGGGTACGGCTGCCAATTAAACTGTAAAACAACATTGCTTTACATACTATCAAAAGAGTGTATTTTTGTACAAACTAATTTAACAGCATGTTTACTTGAGTTACTGGCTGCTCATCGAGGATGTCCCTTATGATGCGTATGGAATGACTCCCAGTTTCTGTAAAGTTTAAATGACATGACCACCTGTATATATTCAAATAAATGATTAAATGCATTAACACATTATAAAACAATGCATATTCATATTACCTTACACCATATGGAGCAGAATGTAACACATTGTATGGGCCGACCATTATTGGCCCAATATCAGATCTTTGGCTACCCAATTGCGGAGTCAAACTTGGGATTCGTGACCATGCCCAAATCTCATTTATTGTAGTGACATCAATAATACAAGTTAGATTGACCAGAAACATATTTTAATTATTAAAACAAACAAACATATTATTTACCTGTACGAGTTGCAATGCACCACCTATAACTGTTTTCCCTCTCTCCGATGACGTGCACAACTCACGATACAAGTATGCCAACACAGCACTGCCCCAACTATATGTACGGGCAGAGTCGATATCCTCCAACTTCTGTAAATACAATAACCTAACAAATTTGCCTGATGAATCAGGGCACATAATTCCCCCTAACATCAATAACGCACAAACCCGTGTAAACTTAGCAACATCATCTGGCGTACAATGTACCCCTAAGGGATTTTGCAGCAAATGATTTTTCAAAACAACTAATCTCAACCTCGCACCTTTAAAATCTTTGATATCTGGTATGAATCCAAAATATGTATGGCAATATTCTTGTCATTCGGGTAGAGTCCTATTATAATCTATCCCAGACACTACGATGCCATCTACTGGCAACACACATATTACTGCAATGTCTTGCAGTGTGATGGACGCTTCTCCCGATCTAAGATGAAATGTGTGTGTTTCACGACGCCATCTCTCAACTAAAGCCGTGATCAGGTGCATGTCAAGTTCAATCTTACCACACCTATATATACCATAAAATCCAATAACGTGCAACAAATTAACAACACGTATATCTAATGGACACATATCCCAAAAATAGCTATCTGGGTTTCTCACACGATGTATACTATCCATATCACCTCCCCATACATCCTCAGATCCATGTGAAGACTGCAACGACAAAAGATGTGTGTCAACCGGGCTTGGTTGTCTCATTTGATCTATCCTTAAATATAATACAAAAATTAACAACATTAATCTCAACATTACAAAAACTACCCACCGACAGGCTACGACCGCCGCCCGCCGCCGCCAACCCACGCCGCCGTCGGCCGCCGCTGCCGCCCCCCCACCCCCGCCCACAATGCACCAGCCTTCCTCCGGAGCCAACTTGAATTTTAATCATTCACATCACCAAAATATACTCCAACAAGTAATATACTCCCACTAAATATATCAAAATCATACTTTATCTACAATACACAAATAACAAAAATAAAAAAGCTTACCTTAAATATTTTGGAAAGAAATGGCTTGATTTTTGCAAGAGATGTTCGATTTTCGCAGCTTGTTCACGGAAGAAAGAAAATGAGAATGAGATTGCGAAGTGCGGCGGACGGAAGGAAGAAAATGAGAATGAGATTGCGAGTGCGGCGGGCATGTAAAAGGCTAGGGTTATAACATTGGTATCGCCATCTGAGATGGCGACACCAATAAAAAAAAATTGGTGACGCCATCTCAGATGGCGACATGGAAATTTTTTTTTTTTTTTATAAAAGTCGCTATGTCAGATGGCGACTTACAATAAAGTCGTCATCTGACATGACGACTTAGGTTAGTTTGATAATAATAAAAAAAATCGGTTAACTTGTTAAATCACTTTAAAAAAACGAATATTTTCTCTGACATGTAGAGTTGAATCAACCTTCATAACAGGGTTGGAGCGAAGAAATTTTTTTTAGTATTAATTTCCAAAATTTTTATTTTTTAGCACAATGCACTAAATCATCGTAGTCCTCTAAGCCCTACTTAAACCGGCCAATCCCAAATAATATTGATTTTTGGCTATATCCCAACTTCGGAGTATGATCGATGTAGGAGTCGGAAGGAAGGCAATAAACCATCCTCCCGAGGGTTGCAAGGGGCAGACCCCGTGGGATGAAATTTCTCATTGGAGCTTACTTTAGATTAGGATATTTTTTTAATATTATATTTGTATTTGATTGCCTGTTTTTATTTGTACAGGAAGTTTTAGGGAATTATGGATTAAATATGTGTTTATAATTGTTTATTCAAAACATTTTATGTTGTTTATGCTTAAAGTTGAAAAAAGTTTTTAAAGTAAAACTATTGATTGTTTGTTATTAAAATAAAAAAAACAGTGTAATGAACTTCAACTAATTACAAAATCATCACCGCTCAACTTAAAACAGCTAATAATGGCTTACCTATTTCGTAAGAAAATCAAATACTTAAAATCTATTTTTTCGTTTGAAAATAAATAAACACTTATGAGAAATATTTGTAACCACACTCTACGATAAAACGATTCAGATTGATGTATTCATGTAATTTTCTTGTATATTATCCGATTTTATTATATTAGAAATTTACAATAGTGGCAAGTAGACATATAATCCATACTGACAACAAACTAATACAAAATATTTTATTTTATTTTATTTGTAAAGTATTATTCGTTTCAGCAATTAGGATTAAAATTTTAATCCTAATATATTTTTAGGTGAATTTTGTTCAAACAACAGAACTGGTAGGTGAAACATCAGTGTCACAAGGAGTAATTTTTTATATATATTATTTGTATCATAAAAAAGAAACTAATGGACATAAGATTTATTAACCATATATGGTGTCGGGCCGGGCTTTTTGTCATCTTAAGCTTATTGTATCTAGCATAGAGCAGCGTTCATTTTGCGTACTCAATCACATCAAAGTTGGCACAGATATTGGCATTAAGGGAGAGGATCAATTTGTGTTAGAGAGTGATTGCTCAAATATGATTAAGACGGTGTCCTCTCAAACAAATAACTATTCTTTTATTGGTCTAATTGTGTTAGATATAACGAAAATACTTGAATGTTTTCCTATCGCTCACATGAGTTTAGTACGCAGAACATGGAATGAAGTAGCTATCTGTTGGCGAAGAATGCAGTAATTTCATCTTTTGAGTTGACAATTTATCCTGATTTTATCCATAATATTAGATTCCTATCTAGTTAAAATCATATCGTTTGATTCTTAAAAAAAAAAAGAATATAGTAAGACTTTAATTTATACCAAAAAGAGAGAATTGGAGAATAAAGGGGAAAGATCATTAAACAGCCCCCCTCTCTCTCATCTCCGTCTGAACGGGAAGAAATTTCAAAGCTGGTCCATAAATTTCATAAACCAGCCTCTATTCCTTGTGCTCAAAGTCACCATCTTCCCAACAATACTCCATTTCTGAATTGGGTCCCTTCACTACTCATTACAGATCAGTGTAAATGAGTACTAAAGAAGCAATGGATTTGGGTGTCAGCAGAAGAAGAGCAAGTGCCCCAAAAGCAGGCTCTGTTTGGGAAACCAGAATGAAGCTCGATGCGGTCAAAGGTGGCATCAAAGTGTTCAATGCCACTCATCAAAATCCCGAAGAAAACACTCAGATTATCTGCGCGACTAGTGGCAGTAGTAATCCCATTAATAATAATGAGGTGGATAACAAAGTTAGAGCCAAACAGAACCCGGTTGGGGGAGGAAGCGCATCGGCTAAGAGGAAAACATGGAAATCTGATGGCTTTGAAGGCAGCCCAATTCAAATTGGTAGGCAGAGATCTGACGTGAGCAAGAATTTGGATGAACAGTTTAAGGAAATGACTGATTCTGCGGATGGGAATGTCAAGAAAAGCCCAGTTCAGATCAAGAAAACTAGATCAGTTTCGATTCAGTTGAGGAAAGTGAAATCGGATTCTACTGAGGAAGCGATGGATGAGAATTCTGAGTCGGGGAAGGTGAAAACTGATGAACTTGTCGATAATGTGAAAACCAAGAATCTTGATGGATTTGCTGGGGAATTCGACAAGATCCCATTCGGGAAAAAATCGAGATCTGAAGAAGAAATTGGTGTATGTGAAGTGAAGGAAGATGCAAGAAATGCTGACAAGATGGATCAGATCAAGAATGCAGATGAAGAAGAAAGTGATAAGAATATTGAGGTGGAGATTGCAGAAAAGAATCTTGAAAGTAAAGAGATAAGTTTGCAAGAAAACAAGCCAAAGAAATTTGTCATCGAGGAGAAGAAATTGCTTCTGGGAAATCAAAATTCTGTGCAGAATCTTGAAAGTGAGGAGATAATTTTGCAAGAAAACAAGCCAAAGAAATTTGTCATCGAGGAGAAGAAATTGCTTCTGGGAAATCAAAATTCTGTGCAGAATCTTGAAAGTAAAGAGATAAGTTTGCAAGAAAAAAAGCCAAATAAATTTGTGATCGAGGAGAAGAAACTGCTTCTGGGAAATCAAAAATCTGTGCCAATTTCACCCATCGTGAAGAAGCAGCTTCCACCTGCTATGAATCATGCCAAAGTTAATCAAAATCCCATAGAAATTAACCCAAGTAATTCTTGAATTTTCTCTAGAAATTCTTCATTCAATTTCATTTTTTTAATGCTGTGTCCCTTTCATTTTTCTTTCTTTCTTCTTCTTCTTCTTCTTTCTAGTTCCAGATTCGGATAATTTCTATGGACTTTCAAGAACTCAGAGCAACTTACAAAGTTTCGGTAAGTTTTAATCACAACTCCCTTGAATATTTTTTATTTTGGTGAGTTTTAATTACATTTCCGTGATTGAATTTGTCAGCTGACTTAATCATGTGGAGGGATGTATCAAAATCATCTTTCATCTTTGGGATTGGAATGTTCGCCATTATTTCATCTTCTTACACGAAGGATCTTAATATAAGGTTAGATATTTGTATTATTAATAATAATGGTTATAGACCGGCGTAGTCAGAATATAATTTAGGGGGCGATTTTAATGGTAAAACATAATTTCTTATATTTTTTTAAAAATTTAACCCTATAAAAAAAAAAATTTGGGTGCAACCGCCGGCCTCCGCCACTGATTATTGACTTACAATCAACTAAACTGTCAAAAACTGTCAAAAATAATCTTACTATATTATAATGCCTAAACCCCCTATACTAACTACCTTGGTATGACAAATTTGAAGTTACCAAACTACCCCTTCAATGGTTTGTTGTGATTCTTTGATGTATCTTTTGAATTGTAATATTAATCAATGTATATATCTCATTTATCTTATTACACATATCAATACGTATGCATTATATATTACGTTACACACGCAACGCGTGTGCGTCGTCTGCTAGTATTTATGATTTATGGGTATTTTTGCAGCTTCATTTCTGTGGTTTCCTATTTAGGCCTTGCATATCTTGCTATGAATTTTCTTTTCAGAGCCCTCTTCAGCAGGTAACTTGCTATTAATTTATTTGGTCATTTCTAGTGTTGCTATTTTTAAGCCAACAAAATATAAAATCGGGCCAAATTGTTTCCTAATGGCTTACTTAAATATTTGACCATGATTGTTTTTTTTTAAATTTTTAATAATGAATTACATATCTGTCTCTAGTTTTAATAATTGTTGTGTTAACCCATTTATTTTAAAAATTAACGTTTACCTCCACGTCTATTATTTTATGTCAAATCATATGAGAGACAATAATAATTTTTTCTTTATCCGTTACAAACTAGACGGATGAATTCGTAATACAATTATCTTACAGGAGTGCATCCGTTCGAGCTAGATGGAGAATTCGTAAACACAGTTGTAAGAGGAGGATAAATTCTTTAAAAATTTGTGAAAAATATAATTTAAAATTAAAATTTCTACTTAATCATGCACTAAATTTCCCCTTTATCTCATACAATATTAGTTTCTTACATATTATACCTATCAGTTAAATATTTAATCATGGTTAGGATTCTAAATTTTATCTTAGATTGTGTTTGAAACTTGGATTTGAAATGACATCTATCTTAACTGCATTTCAAATCCTTCACAATTATCATTATATTTATATAAATTAGTAAATACTGAATTTGAAATACACTCAATATAAATTCATCCAAACAATAAAACGGATTTGAAATCAAGAATTTGAAATTCATGCCTTCAAATCTATCGATCCAAATGCACCTTTAAGGTAGTCTCTTATTCTTTTTTTTTTTTTCTCTTACAAACAAATAGGGGAACTATTAATAATAACACAATTGAAGACTATGTGGTCGGAGAAGAAGAAGCCATTGGGCTTATAAAATTGGTGCTTCCCTACGTGAATGAGTTTCTCCTTATACTAAGATCTCTTTTCTCAGGGGATCCTGCTACCACATTGAAGGTGAAATTACATTTCTGCTCTTTCTTTCTATCAATTTTGGCATATTTAGTGATATTATTTTGTGGGAAGATGACAATTTTAGCCTCTGGCAGTTGGCAGTGATTCTGTTTATTTTGGCAAGATGTGGTGGCTCCATTACAATGTGGAAGATGGCTAAATTAGGTATATTCTCACACACCTACCCCCCTCACTTGTTTTCCTTTTTCCTTTTTTTTTTTTAAGAAAATGGGATTTTTATGGGTAAACTAGTAAAAATGTAAAATGAAATCAAGTATAATAAAAAGGGTGTTTGCGATTGCTTTTCAAAACTGTTTATCTGCTTTTCAGACAAAAAAGTAGATTTTGAGTGTTATTTCACTGTTTCTGTTATTGTTTCTCTAAAAATAAGTAAGTAAAAACAGAAACACATAAACATGCTATAAGATATTTTTCACTGCTTTTACTTATATGCTGGTAATTTTGTAATAATTAAAAGTTATTAAGCTGTTTTTTTTTTAATTTTAATATCAAACACTCAACGTTTTGCTTAAAAATCAATTTTTTTCAAACCTTAAAAGCAAAAAATAAAATAAAAGTATTTTGAATAAACAATTGCAAATACACCCAAAATACAAGAGATGTCACATTACCAATATAGATGTGGCCCGAAATAAAATGCTCAATAGTTTAAGTATTTATAATATAAATATAGAACTGTAATCATAAATTATGATCATAAGCTCAGTTGGTAGCTACAATGGCCGATATGTCAATTATAAACATTAATATCACAGAGGCCAAACATTCTGATATAAAAAGACGAGCTTTTATTTGTTATATTTGTTTCGATCTATCAATTTTTTTTAAATAATAACCATAAGAAAGACGTAGTTAAGTGGACCTCTACCTATATTTAATCATTATTTTTTGGTATTGAATTTTATTTATTTATTTTTTTTGAAAATGTATTTAATTTTATTTTGGCTTGATAATGACAGGTTTTATTGGAGTATTTACAGTACCAAAAGTCTGCTCTTCATACTCCCTTCAGATACATGCATACGGTAATTAAATAAATTATCCAACTCTGAATTTTATGCATTTATTTATGCTTGCCGACACTATTATTTGTTAATTTATATTATTTAATTTTTTGTTGGAGTCATAATAAATGTTTGTCTGGATAATTTATTTTTAATAAAACACATTTTTTGTTTGTGTATATATATATATAATAATAATAATTATACATTTGTTATAAATATTTTTTAAATTATTTGAGAGTCATTCTTCTATGCACTCGATGTTTGTAAACAACAATACACATACAATAATATATATATATATAGTAACCGACAGTGAGGCAGATTTGTCTTGATTTGTGTGCCAACCAACGTTACTTTGAAACCTTTTACATATTTTTTTGTAAGGATTCTTTTGCTTTTTGTAAATTCTTTAAATACCTTTTTATATGAAAAAAAAAACTCAATGTATTTTTTTTCTTTTCGAAATTTCTTCATCCAAGAATCCAAAATTTAAAACAGTAAGATTTTTATCTCCATAATAACCTTATTGTCTAT
Source organism: Haberlea rhodopensis (assembly GCA_907163345.1). NCBI lineage: Eukaryota > Viridiplantae > Streptophyta > Magnoliopsida > Lamiales > Gesneriaceae > Haberlea > Haberlea rhodopensis. The sequence goes on along the minus strand of CAJQUN010000253.1, from coordinate 651,460 downwards.
GCGAATAAGTAATTACTTGTATTTAAATTTAACACATTAATTAATATCAGAAATTAATGAGTAAATAAATTAAATATATGTTAAATTCTTTGAAACTATATTATGATTTCTGAGTAATTATTATTTTACTGTTAGTCTGATACTATTTTTATTACTCAAATAGCTCTTTTTAACAACTATTACAACTATTGGGGTGAGAGACGGATACTCGAATACGAGATCTCCGGATCGCAGCTACGATCGATGTCGGATGGGTTACAATCCATCGACTCAAAGTTATAGCTTTTCAAAATTATAATAATAATCTGCTAAAAAAAAGTAATAATAATAATAATTTTGTTAATGAACATAATAATAATTTTGTTAATGAACATCATATGAAGGGACATTCTGGATCCGACGGTTTAGAGACGCTTGGGAATCATGCTCTCACAAGAAAGCCGTTGGATTTGCAACCTTTTCTCTTGTTTGGAACATGTCATCTGCAATGTCACGAATATGGACAGGTAACATAAAACTTGACAATTCTTCTTATATATGCTAGAAAAAGTTTCACAGTTCAATAATAACATAATTATATATATATATATATATGCCAATATAATTAAGTTCATATTATTTGCAAAAAAATTGGATATCGAATTTCGGATCGATAAAAACTAACCATGATCAATATCAAAACTTTTTATTACACAGTGTTCATGTTATACATTGTGTTCAAATGCTATCAACATTCTTTGATACGAGACGGTTGTGAGCAAAAAGAAGGAAGAAGTGAAGATAAAGTACAACGACAAGTGCTTGATTCTAGTTTACCGGAAACAAGAAAGCCGAAAGTTTGCTAATTAGGAATGTTATACATATCTATTTCATGTTACATTATCGAACACATATTATTATCATAAATTTCTCTTAAGTTTTTTGTTTTTAAGAACAAAGAGGGGAATACTTAAGTTGAAAAAATCTTCGGCTTTTCGAATAGTACGTCTTTGTCTGATAGAGCCAAGGGCGGATGCACTTGTTATGTGGGTAGATAACTCACTGGAAGATTGAAATATTTATATTTTGACTTGCCGATTTTTATCAACAATTTTTTTAAGTCAATTAATAAGAAATTTGGTGAATCCATTTTTATTTTTCCAAGTATGAAATGAATGGATTGAATGGGCAACGGGCAATGGATCTCCATTTTTTTTTTAAATGTGCTTTACTCCTAATACTCCTTTTCAACAAATGTAAGTCATTCAACTCCTTGTAAGTTCTATTCGTTATTATGGATGGCCGAAACACTTCATATTATTTTACAATTTTGCTTAACGCTACTCTTTTGACACCAACTAAAACTCAAATCTAAACCAACAATAAAATCAACTTAAACTCAACTACTAAAATCAACAATTATTCCTAAAACAGAATGAAAACTCAAATCCCCTGACACAAGTTAAAAACGGAATAATATTGTATCGATTTTAACCAATAAGATAACATTCTTAATGAAATTTGCTTTGTTATCCTTCTAAATACGCTACCCGTTTGTCCCACCTAGATCTTCGGTAATATCTGTTATGCCACATTACGTGTAAATATGAGTTGCATCATTTCAAAATAAGCATAGTAAAAATGTTTGGCAAAAGAAATAAAATCATCATTTTTTCATAATGTGACGAAAAAGATTTCATATGAAAATAACTTTCACATATATAGGCTAATATGAGCAGTTAATAGAGCTAATTTTCACACAGCAAAATCATAACGGAAATAATTGCACAGATAACCGACGAACAATGAACATATAGTCATAATAATCACGTAATAGCCATGTTGTAATGAAACAAATGCATGATCAAATAAAGAGGTGACACAATGATATCTCAAAGAACTAATACTAAAGTAGTAGGAATGATTCCCGATGCTACGAACTTAAATTAAACATATAATGATTGAAATTCTACATAATAGGAAATATTATTTTAGTTTAATATTATTGAGGAGGTTTCTAATATCATGAATTTAAAATCAACACTTAGGAAGGTTGAAGTCCTATATCATAATAATGTCAAAATATTTTTCAAATAGCGAGATTCTTTCATAAATTATGAGTAAAGATGTAAACTTTAGAGTTTGGAATATTTTCTCCTTCGAAATGGTCACTTTAAAATGATGTATAAAAATTATATAACTTATAAAAATTTCAAAAGATGGAATATTTCATAAGGAATTGTATGTTAGACTTAATGTTTCTACAATGTACCTTTAAACATAAATAAATTACATTACCTATAATTCTAAATCAACCCAAAAGTTTCAAAAATTAAGTAAGGTCCAAACCTGAAGATCTAAAATCTTAAACTAATGAAATTTTTGAGAATATAAAATCAAAGCATCTCAGAATCTATTCAAGTAAAAGAATGACTCATTTAAATATTTTATTATCTATTTAATTAATTATTTTTGGTAGATTATTACTATGTTAAATATAAATGAATAATGTTTGGAAATACATAGTAGGAAATGATGTGGCAGGTAGAGGCCGAAATGTGGTCGGGACAAACGGGTGGGGCTGCATGTCAGATAAAGGTTGACAGTAAGTGAGTGGTATTAATACCCTGAAAGGGCGGAACTATTTTACATGTTCTCATGTCTGTATAGATGTAAAGAAATCAACGATTCTAGCACAAAATCAATGGTATCCTCAAATCCTAGAACTTTTCTCAAATGTTGATTTTACCATATTCATTTTAGATTTTACAGGGTATTTGGTTTGATATGACAATCTTGCAAATATGTCATCAATCAAAAGTCTGTATTCTAGCTATCAGTCCTTGAGATTTGAGGGATATCTTTGTTGTCTATCTGACTGTCTCCTAATTGAGTTACCATCGGTGAAATTGAACTACTCGAAGTTAATTTCGAAGCTCCCTCCATGCCTTGTTTTGAGAAGTCAGGAGATCGAATATGTCCACTTGCCTCTTGAGCGTAGGGATGACAATGTGACGGGTCCAAACCTTAACCCGCATTAAATCCGCCCCGCTAGGGCGGGTCTGGACCCGCCTCAATCGGGTTTGGAAGCGGGGCGGGTCCTGCGATTGGCCGAACCCGCTCCGCTATACATTTTTATTTTTTAAAAAAAAAAATTTGATATTGATTATACATTTTACTTCTTTGATTGAACAATAAAGTGTCATTATTTAATTTTATATCAAAAATCATGTGTTCATGTTAAAGAAGTTGGACATTTTGAAGGAAGTAAGAGCAAATTAATAAATATTTAGTAGCTTAAAGATAGTTTTACAATGCTTATGATAAATATTTACTAGAGAAAACATGAAATTTAATTACAAAACTCAACTTTTGTGTTTCAAAATTGATTTCTAAATAATTTTTTTTTAAAAAAATAAAAAATAAAAAAATCTGGAACCGGGGCGGGGCGGGTAAACCCGCCAGGTTCGTGGGTCTAAGCGGAGCGGGGTGGGGCCAAGTTTTATGTGTAACGGGACGGATCCTGGGATTGGTCAAACCCATCCCATACCCATCCCGTTGTCATTCCTACTTGAGTGTCCTTGATTTGGGAGGTTGAAGTTGGGTGCTTGATACTTCCCTAAGGAGTGAGGGGCTCTGCAATTCGAAGGTGGCCCCTATAATAAGTTAGTGTCATTTTGAGTTTTCTGACTCTAGGTGGTCGTGACTCGTGAGTGATGATGTGGTCACATTAACTCAAGAAGCCTGTCAGTTTTAGACGATTATGGCTCGAAAATAAACATATCATGCAATCAAAATGTTATCTTACATCCCCTATTTATAAAAAGGATGTCATTATATTGGTTCCATTGCGATTTTAGCCCCTTAAATAATTAAATTTCATGTTTATTCCGTTACTTATGCAATGTTAGCCCTTTTCTTCTGTGGCGCTACATGATATCGGACATGTCAACACGAGATGATATTATGACAGCACCACATTAGAAAAGACTAAAATTGCAATAAAAAATATATATATAATGTTGATCAGCGCCACACCTTAAAAATGACTAAAATTAAGAAAAAAACAAAATATAAGACTATTATTGGAGTATTTACAGTACCAAAAGTCTGCTCTTCCTACTCCCTTCAGTTTTTTTAGGGGATAAGCTAAATATTTTACCGCACACTGCGAGACTCGAACTCGAGTCTCTCCAAAATGAATGTGAACTCTTACCAACTGGATTAGACCATGAGTTCCTTGCTCCCTCCAGCTACATGCATACGGTATTAAATAAATCATCCAACTCTGAATTTCATGCAAATATGCAATTATTTATGCTGGCCGACACTATTATTTTCATTTACTATATATTAAATTATTTTTGGCCCCATGTATAGAAACGAGTTGAAAAAAAAAAAGAATATGTTAGTTTATATTATGTGTGTCCCTTTGATCGATCGCCATGTATTGACATTTTCGATGGCGACATGAAAAAAACAGGCACCCAAATTCTGCTTAGAGCAATCGATCGCGACTGGCAACATTTTTTATATAAAGAGGGCGCGATTTCTGTACAGTTTTTGCATGTGGGTGTGTCCATTTCGCCTTGTGATGCATTTTTCAATGAATTGTTGCTCCAAATGGTGTCTATTAATGACACAACTTGGTCTAGTATATAAAGCATATCCATTGGTTGAATTAAACACTTAATTTTTCGGATCTAATATCAGATTTAAAAGCAAAATTTGTGCATCTTCTTCATCCTATTCCTTGTTCAATATTTGAGTGTCTGTAAAACTTTGTGGTTTGATTATTTGTGACTTGTGAGACAAATTGACAATCTAACTGTTAGCACCGTAGATAAGCAATATTATCTTAAGGACGGAGATTCCAAATCTCACACATACATACACACATATACATATATATTTGTTATAAATATTTTATAGTAAGTTAATTGGCAATGGGGGGCTGATCTGTCTTGATTTGTGAACGCTACTTTTGTGTTTTGTACAAAAAATGTTTGTATGTATCGATGTGAGTATTATGTATTTTTTTATTTTAAAGCTATTATGTTTTATTATTTTTTTAGAAACAAGCGATATTATATAAATAAATGAGGATAAACTAATAGACCACATGATGAAACCAAAGCATTTTTAGCCAATTTGTGAGCAACTTTATTCGGTGTACGACACACTAAACTCGTGTCGGGAAACATTCCACCGTTCTCTTAATATTCGAAACAATTGGACCAATGGATGAATGCTTATCTAATTGAGAAGCCACCGCCCGAATAGCATTAGTGCAATCAATCTCAAGGACAATCCTTTCCCATCCATGCTGCATTGCCAAATGTAGTCCCACACGAAGTGCCAGTGTCTCAGCCAATTCCAGTTGAACTGGATAATCAAAATGAATACCACTCCATGCAAGACACAAACCTCTAATGATCTCTCGTTATTTGTAAAGACCCCCGTGCCTTTAACCCGTTATTAGTGTATTAATCCATGCCATTAGTGCATACAATCATACTATCATGGGAAGAAAACCATATACAAATGTAACATCATATACCATCTATAAAATTTCTTGACGTCTCTCATTGACTTCTTCATTTCTCAAGTATTTTCTTGCTGGAACTAAGACTTGGGGGCCTCGCACCAACATTGAGCCCATCGAGCTCATCATTGGTCCGGCCCAAGGTTTAGTGCAATCCTGATTTTGATAGATGGCTTGATCAAAGTACTGCGTTAAGGAATTTCATCATTAGAACAATCAAAACAATGATGATAACCAAAGTAAATTGCCGTTTCATTTGTTTACCAAAGTTTATGTTACTTATCTGTTTATCTGTTCAAATAAAATTATACCTTTCAGGCAACAAGATACACGGGCCATTATTGCCACACCAGAGTTTTCAAGAGTCAACTAGTAGCATTATCCAAATTAACATAAAATAATCACGCAATAAAATGTGAACATTGGTGTCAGTTTGCTTTTCTCCTCTTGTTCGTTTTGGAACTTTTGTCTTGCTTATTCCTCTTCACCCTTTTCTGCTTATCAATCTTACTTTGACTTGATTTTACGCTAAAATGACCACCAGACAGAGCCTTTCCACTGCCATTTTGCAAGGCATTCTCAAAATCAACTTCTTTATCTACAATGGCGTACTGTTGTAGATGGTCAAGGTTCAGCATACCATCTGCCTTTGCTTTCATCTCATCCTGGAGACAATACGAGGTAAAACCGCAACATAAATGTGAAAATAGCAATTGAAGAATAGTAACAAGAAGGTCCACATACCTCAACTTGTTTTGCCGCAGCATTGAGTTCTTCTTCCAAGGAAACTGGATGAGGTTCCATGGCGATCTGAAAACCAACACACATCAATAACAACACACATCAATAACAAAAAAAGATCTTTCCTGAGAACAGTAGTTTAGCAGTAAACTTACATCTGTCAAGCGACGAACACTAGAATGAATCTCGTTTGATGCCACAGCACGTAAGAGTTTGTAAAACTTATTCATTACTTTCATGTACAACGACATTATTTGCTGCCTCTCTAACTTTATTTCTGCCTATAATCCAAAATGAGAGAGAAATGCAAATCAGATCACCAGCTCTCCAAGATTAAGAAATTTGGAGGCTCAAATGCTGCTGAACAACAGCTTCATGTTGACGTTATGCTTTGGAACCAGATGTTCAGCCTACATCAATAGATCTTTTGGCACTAATAAAATGTGGGGTACTACGAAGGGCACAAAAAAATTCATTTTAAAGCTAAATGTAAAAGCTCTAAAGCTTGTATGTAATTCTACTTCGTAGAATGGTGGAGATTTTGCTGAGCACAAAAATTTCATTTGACACAGACGCTAGTCACCAAAAAATAAATTGAGAATGATAAGTATACATACCTCAATGCAGGAAATATCTTTTCCCTGCAAACCGATGCAGAGCAAAACAGAAGCCTGGGCATATGACAAAGTGATTGGTATCTTCTCCCAGAAGTACGCACGGGCAAGATCATCCACAAAAGATGTAGTCTGCAGAATGCATGATAATAGGCAAATCACACCGACAACTCAAAGGGCCACGACATCATGTAGGGTCACAAACTGCTAATTGAAGGGAAATCATAGAAATAATAACAGCTAATAGTCTGTTTTATTTCAAATATTAAGCCATATAATAAAGTGGAAACCAAAAAAATTCTGAATTATAGAAGGTGAAAAAAGATTCCGTCCTGGAAAAAACTAAGAAATGCCAACTGATTTTAAATTATTGATATTGATATTCAAAGAGGCTTTTTTTTTATTTAATCATGGAGGGGGGATTTTGAAGTGTTTTATACAAGACTCAAATTTGAGCCATTTTCCCAAAGGGGAAAAGTGACACCATTGAGGCAAGCCTCAAGTGTCGGTATTCAAAGAGACTTAACTCCTCGATAAACAATAATTAAAATTTGAAACACAGTATGTTGTACATATTATCATAAATTATTCATAAGATAATTAAGAAAGGTTCTAAAAGTCCAAATGAGAAGCCATTGGAAAAATACAATCACATTTATGAAATTTCAACAAGATAAATACTATACTCCTTCAATCATTTAAATAAGATCCTACCATGCGATAGTCTACAAGATTGTTTGTGTATGCTTCCAGTCGTTCCATAGCAAGGGGTGATAGGATTCCACTAATTGAATTCAAAATTCCACTGGAAGCGGACAAATCCACCTCTGAGAAATTTATCTTCGGATCCAAGATACTGACAAAAAATCCAAAGCGTTAAAAATCTGAATTACGATTTATGTTAAAAAACATGATACCACGAACCAATCTCCATTGATGAGCTATTCTTCAATGGAACAGTGAAATAAATATGGTGAAACGATAAAAGAAGCTAAGCACTTTTGGGGAGTTTTCTGATATTGAATCGAATAATCAGAGTTACAAATCCCCTGCTATATATACAAGTTTAATTGAAATAATAAAAATATACATCATACACAAAATGTGATCTGTACTTTCTAACTAATTTTCCCACTTTTTCTGTTGGATGTGATAGAGTGATCACGCAATATCTCTTCACTTGCATGTGTGTGTGTGTTTTGTTCGTCTTTCTTCATCTTTGCTCTCGATTTTCTGATAATTTAGAAGAAAACTAGAACCATACCTCATTGCAAGCTTGTATTCCATACGAGAAAACGCACGAGCCAACAATTTAGTGAAATCCTTCCTGAATTCTGAGAACTTAAAAATGATAATTATTTTGGTCCAAACAAATCGACTTCTAATTTGAAATGAAAGGGTTTGTCTTCAAAAAAGTAACGAAGCCAACCTTCAGAAAATGGACGGAAAAAGCCCAAAGTATCAGATCCACTGGTTTCAATGTCGTCATTATTTAATGGTTTCAGAACCATGCAAGAGTGTTCACCAGTCACATTACTCTAATTGTTGGCATCTTAGAACATTCAGAAAGTAATAATAAAAATAATAACAACAATAAAACGAAATTCAAGAGTTGCTCCATTATAGAAAAGTTACCATCTTACCGGAACAGAGCTAATGTAGAATGGAGCAAAATTATGTTTCCTCCAGAAGCGAAAAAGGTCCAGAGTAAGACCAAAAGAGACACCAATATAATGGAGCTTTTCTGTCCGTCGTTCGTGGAGAGGTACAAGCAGTGGAGGAAGGTCAGTTCTTGGGTTTATATTTTCTTCCAGTAAAGAGGCCTGCAGTTAATATGACTTGTAGAATTACGACAAAGACAATAAAAGTAATATTCCCAGCCATAAATTCAACGAGACTGAGTGAACAAATGAACTATCCTCAACAGCCCCGCTTCTTATTATAACAGAAGACGCTTAGATAATTTAACAACAGTTTCTGCAGCACTTTAGTTGCAATTCTCATGATTTTCATCTCTCTCATTAGAAATTTCCTTTGTGTCAATTAAATCAATTTCATTTCAGCAATGAGAGTGTAGAGAATGTAATTTCTCTCTGTCTTCGGAGTCAACTTGAAAGAAGAAGCGACCCACTATCATAGGAAAACAGCAAAACTATCACTATCACGGAAAGATACAAAAAAAATAACAAATGATAAGGTGTACCCGATCCTCACCAGAAAAAGGAAACAAAGAATTAAAGGATAAGTACGTCAAAAAAGAACCAGGGATGAATGAGAACTATGAAAGAGACCTTCTCTGCAGCATCAAGGACTCTGACTGGGGATTTCTCTGTGAGTTCTTCAACTTCTAATTCAGATATTGGAGTATACTGTCCCTCAAAATACCTATAAACAGTAAATATATAAGCCTTGGAACCAATATCCAAGTAATTGAATCATTACAGGCAATTGGCAGGCAGCTCATTCTTCTACACTTGCGTGAGGGTAGAAGAGTGTGATAAACATACCTTCTAAAGACTTACCCAAGGAGTGAAGATATGATTTTACCCTTCACTACAGTTCGATATAAAATTTGTAAATAAAATGCAAGAAGAAATTTAAAATCAACAAAAAACAATATCCTCGTCTGTTTTCCTTTGAAACATACAGGTAGTTTGGCATGTTCAAAGCTACTAATAATACCCGTCAAAAAGTGTTGAGGAACGCGAGTCATTATAAATTATCAAGATGGCTGACATCACCATAAGGTGCCTCATTTCCACACTCACAGAAATCCGAAAATTATGAATCAAGTACGGACTACTCATCTCAGTTATTGATATTGAGGACAATGAAAAAAAAAACCTATAAAGTAGCTGGATCAGCAGTTTGGAGGTTCCTATACATAACATGGTCTCAGAAAATTTTGTTGTGGCAAGTCCATAATTGCAAGAGATAAACTAACAAACAAATTTAGTCTCACAAAACCTAGAGGACTCAACAGAACATTTAGATGTTCTATGTATACTGATTTCATTACGCTGTCGGCTGTGTCAAAATGCATATCTGCTAAATCACAGTATATGAAAATGCAAACATAACCCCATCAGCACACAACCCAGAAATTCGATCTTCATCGCTAAAACTGAACAAAGCATTCAACCAAATAGAAAATGAAAGAGCACCAGATGATGAATTAATATTCTTCCTTAGGGGCTCAAGAATCTTTATCAATAAAAAATTAGTAAGTGGATATTTTTAAGAACATTCATGCAGATTGAGGTTTCTATTATAAAATGCGTAACATGATGAACATGCCTCAGTTTTGTTCGATTCATGAGTGGACTACAGTGCTTAATGGGTAGAATAATAGGCTTTGGAAGAATATAAACATACCTAACTAAAAGTTCAACAGCGGCAGAGCCATATCCCAGCTGCAATAATTGAAATGTGTTTTTGAGAAGAGGGTACAAAATTACTTCATATTTATCACATTACTCGGGTATTACCCTCATTGCACTTGGATGTGTGGCAATGCGTACAATACGAGCGCCTGAAAGACTGGGAAAATCTGTGTTCCGAAACTGCTCACAAAATTTCCATGGAATTTGATCTCCGAAGGGCTGATGACCCTCACTTAAGCTTTTAACCGCAGATTTAAGAGAAATTTGTCCCTCAAGGCAGACCTACAGATTGTATTAAGTAGCAAATACTTTACCGCCAGCATAAACAAGACCATTGTTGTTTTATAAAAAGTAGATCTCTTCGTGCTGTTAAAGAAGGCCCAGGTATCTTTAATCATCTACAGTATGATTTCAAAAATGAAAAACTATATCATAGGATTATTATTGCTCGTTGAACAATGATGCTCATGCTATAAATAAAAGAAGATGGCTAGTGGATAGAGTGCAACCAATGGAATTTTCAGAATCAAGAAAATACTGCATTTTGATAATAGCATTGCAACAATCAGGCCAAAGACTAGATCTAGGAAAAAACCAGGTTCCAAACCTGCCCTCCTACTAGAAATCATATAAAAATCCATCACAAAAACTTGAAGAAACACAGAAGTTGTCAATATTGGGAAGATGAAACAGCATACTAATATAGACAGCAAGATGAAGGAATCAATTGAAACATGAAAATAATTAGCAATAGAGAACAACTAATGCAATGATTTTCATAAAAAATAACCACGTCAAGCTTTTTTTTTTTTTTTATAGAAAAGTAATACTTAATATAAAATACGATGCCAAAGGCACGAATAAGTTACTACAAGGTGTAGTGAGTACGAAATCACGTAGAACTAAGTGGTTTCCTAGAAATCTAAAACGCTAGCAAACATAATAGCGGTTCTTGTCTCCAATCAACAAACGAATTCATAAACTTAATATAGAACATTTATTGTAGCGAAAAACAAAGTTTGTAGGGAATGGGAACTCTTTTTTCTGAATGATGTAAATACGATGCAAGGTGCAATTATATATAGAACTCTTACCTCCTACTTTCCCTAGAACGTAGGGAACTTAAAATCAGATACAATCTAATCAAGCCAATAATTTAAAAGATCTAAGATATATCATATTTTCTTAGCTAATCTATTATCTAACATTTATAATTAGTACAAACTTCATAATCAAATAAGAGCATATAGAACTTAAAGGGTGAGAAACACGTTTTCCAAGGTGGTAGCATATAAAGGAATTCAGACCTGGATCACACACAGAATATCAGGAAGATGGTTTTGGGACTCATCAACAGGACCTGCAAATATGATCAGTAAATATACAAATGGAAGCATACAAGTAAAAAAATATTTTTTTTTTTTACCAAGTAGCACAAACAAGTGGTGTGCGGGAGCATCAGCCATCAATTGCAAATCATTGGGAGAATTCTTGTAGTGTGAAGCAACATACAGAGCCATCATTCGCTGCATAAATTGTCATAAAAACCAACTTAACTACCAGAAAATAAATGCATAAAAAGGGACCTCATTAGCATCATTATGCTCAAGTATAATTACCTGCAAAAATAATTCACTGTCCTTATGATAGGAGAACAATGTATCACGATTGACATAGTAGAGATCGCATTCGCCAGGTGGGGGTAGCCTGATAAAGTTAGAAGAGACATCAGTAGGGATCTAATGTTTAGCATCTCTTCTCAATAAATAAAATAAAATAGCAACCTGTTAATATTAGGGATGGATTTTGTCACATCAAGACATAGTAAACCATGAAGCCATGATTCAATTGGATCACCGGAAGCATATCTGATAGATTCACTCAATTCAATCTTTTTGAAAAGCCGACCTAAAGATGAAGTTACTGATATTTTAGCAAATTCACCAAGCAAAGTTTACAACAAAATCAAAATTCATAAAATAAATACACCACCGAGGCTTCTCCACATAGAAAGGATAGAATGTTGGAATGAATATCTAAGATAAAATTGTTACAGCCCTCTAGTCTATCCAGTGGAAGAAACCAACAAAGCTGAAAACAGTGATGACACAAGTTTAATTGTATCTTTCTGGAAGTAAATAAGGCAACATTTGTCAAAAAAGCAAAGAATAGCATCACAAGCTTCCTTCCAGAATTATTTTGATTAAAAATAATCAAAGCATGAGGCTTTGTGAAGGAAAAAGAAAAAAAGAAAATATGGTTACTTTGCAATCAAGATTTGATAGCCCAATAAACTATCACAAAACTTTTAAAATATACTGACAATAGAGGAGCAGTGTATACTCCTCTCACAAGTCAACTTAATTTGTTAAACAGTATCTCGACTTAACAGGCACCAGTTTTTTATTTTTTTATCAGACAAAATGAAATATATTAATAAAGAGGTACCAGAAGTACCCACAAAAGTTACGCTACAAAGTTATAGATAGCACACACAAATCCACAAACTATGATGCTAACAAGCAAATGACTAGTTCCCTAATCCAATCCGCTAATGAGTAACAAAAACCGTTCCTCCTTCTCTGTTTAATCCAAAACCAAGACCTATAACTAGATCTAGTAAGTTCTCCCTTTGATTGTTCAAGCCTCGAAATATTCTCATATTTCTTTCCAACCAGACGGTCCACGTTACTAGCCAAATAGTTGTCCAAACAAACTTAAAGATAATAAAGTTAAGTAATAAAATAAGCATCGAATGACAACAAAATTAAATAAAATATTAAATGTCATAATGCAAAAATGTCGTTCACCAAATATTAAAATTGAAAAAATAGTTCTCACTTCTTACACATTAAAATCCCCAAATTTGTTATCTTTCCTTCATTGTCTCTTCTTTTGAGCTTGGCTTCATTATTATCCAAAAAATATCAATTTCTTGATTTATACTTTCAAAATTAAGGGAAAAAAATTATACAATACAATCAATATTGGTGGACGGTTGAAACATGAAACTTGTCGTGGCAAAACTTCCAAACATTTATTTCCAATTTTGCTTCTCTATTTTTTTGTCATTCTTGCTGTTTTTTTCTTTTATTTTCATTTTCCTAACCACAATTTAAACTTTTTGAAATTTAATAAAATATTAAAATAAGTAACAAAATAAACATCGAATGACAACAAAATTAAATAAAATATTAAATGTCATAATGCACAAAAGTCGTTCACCAAATATTAAAATTGAAAAAATAGTTCTCACTTCTTACACATTAAAATACCCAAATTTTTCATCTTTCCTTCACTGTCTCTTTTTTTAGCTTGGCTTCATTTTCCAAAAAATATCAATTCTTTGATTTATACTTTCAAAAATAAGGGAAAAAAATTATAACAGCACAATCAAGAATGGTCGACAGGAAACATGAAACTTGTCGTGGCAAAACGTCCAAACACTTATTTCCAATTTCGCTTCTCTATTTTTTTGTCATTCTTGCCGTCCTTTTCTTTTATTTTCATTTTCCTAACCACAATTTAAACTTTTTTGAAATTTCGAAAGGGGCATGCTATTACATGACAAATACGTTACCTCAATGTAATGAACTCATCATTCTTATTTCATAAAATATCTTAGATGCAGTTACTTCTAAAAGAAGGTCCTGGAAGGCGGCAGCGGCGACGGTAAGTATAGGGCAGAGGCAAAAATTTAATGAATTCATACGACATGAAGTAAATAACTACGACTAGTACAACTCCAAATGCAAGTATCTCTTTTATGCTAAGAAAGAAAATGAGAACTTAAAACACCTGAGACAACAGACCCTGTGCTTTTATTTGATATCTGGCTTTGTTCCTCCAGTTGCTGGAGAAGTTTTAGAGATAACGACCGCCCAGTACCTTCATAGCTTAAAAAGATGGAAATTGGAAGAAAAATCAATAAGTGGCAGCATTTAATTAAGTAAATAATGATCCTTCAAGAAATCTACAAAGCCAATATTAATAGATAGAGTATCAACAGAATCAGCAAAAGAGCATCTTTTACCCATTGACAGTAGATGAAAGGAATACAAGATATGGACCAAGCAAGGACTTCACAACTGGTAATGGGATTGCCGCTGCTTCATCAACCACCAACAATTCAACTTGGGAGATCTTCTCATGCTCATGTGGTTGAATATACTGCACAAACGTCGGGATGCAACTTATTTTTCCAATTTTCTTAATTCAAAACCTATCATCTCAAATGTCCGCTATAAAAAATATCCTAAAAGAATCTCCAACCAATGCTTAATCCGCAGTAAAGCGTCCTTCATGTTCTCTTTGAGAAGGCAACAAAAGAAGAACAAAAAACCTTATTATTCCCTCTGCATTAAGTACTTTAATCGATCAATGATGGAGATATCTCACTCGTACACCAAGCATTCCTCAATAAATGAAGAGTTGGTCAATGATTAAAAAAATGCTATGTTACTCTCTCCTTTTCCTCTTCCAATATGCCCAAGTTGCAAAACTCCATACCCACACTTCTTCTCAGCGGCCCTTTACAATCCGTCACTTCCATCATCCCCTTGAAAAAACTAAATGCCACAGAAGAAAATGAGGAAGGCTAAAAGCTAGAGGGTGCTTGATGTTTATTACTGACCATGAATGTTTGTAAGTACTCCTAATTACAAACATTAAAAATTAAGTCCTAAGAAGCACATTGCATAGCCCAGAAAAAAAATGCATAGTAAAATTACTAGAGCAAAATAAGTTTGTAAGACATGTCCATGATGTATGGTTAATATCATTCTCGTAAAAGAGAATCCTACAAAATCTACTAACCTGAATTGTCTGTCTGTGCTGTTTGTAGATATTGATACGCACAACGGCTTTCTTAAAATCAGGATTTGCACTTTTCACCACGTCATAATCTAAGTGCTCCTACAAAAGAAGATTATGTTTCAGCCAAATAATGAATATTGTCCTGCAACTTACTATTATAGGAGAAAACTCTACTTCGTGTTTTAGTGAGGATATAAATATTTACTGCCAAAACACTCTCTAAAATATTTTATTTGATTTAAAAATACTTTTACAACACTTAGTGGGTGTTTGCAAACTGCTTATCAGCTTTTCAGATAAAAAAAAGCAGAATTTGAGTGTTTTATTTCCTTACTTCTGCTATTGCTTCTCTAAAAAAAAACATGTTTTTGACTACTTTAAGTTGTTTTGTGGCCATTTTTTAATTAATTGAAGTTTATTAAGCTGTTTTTTAATTTAAATAGCAAACACTCAATTCTTTTACATAAAAACAATTTTTTCCAACTTTAAGCAAATTCAAGAAGTGTTTTGAATAAGCAATTGCAAGCACACCCTTAATACTAAAAAACTCGGGAGACAACGACGTCGATGTCACTTGAAAAGTATAAGGAGATGGAGCCATAGAAGATACATTCACACAAAAAATTCAATTTTTTGACAATTAAATAATACAAAAATCCTTCTTAGCACATTTTTTTTATACGAATGCATGCAAAGCGCGCTTAAAGCAAAATTAAGGCATGAATAAAAAAAGCTGACGGGAAAATTTTCAGTACGTAAAAAGTAACCTGGAAACAGTCGAGTCTAACAAGGAAATTGTATCGCACAACCACTTTATGAAAAATAACATACTGATTTGTTTTTACTCATCTCATACAAGAAAGGGTACACATCATACCTTGTAATCGAGTAAATCAAATCCCTTGCAAACAAACTCAAACAAAGTTTTCAGGTTCTCTGGGCTTGGTGCTGTTACATAAATATTCGAATACCTATGATGGAAATTATTAATCAGCATGCAGAGAAGCTCAAGAAATAGAGGGAATAAGGTCTAAACATGCAAGCAATGTCCTGCATTACCCAGCAGCAACTGCTCCAGCAATTGCCAGACCAAGAGCAGCGGACTTCCCACGGCCACGAGCAGCAAGCAAAGCTACTGTGCTTCGAAGGCTCTTGTCCAAAATTGCATCAAGGAATGTAATTACAGCTCTTCCCTAAGTAAATAAGTAGAGTTCTTAACAATCAGAACAGAAAAAATAATAGTTCATTCTACCAAGCAAGCAACCTTTACCTGATCCAATGTGCAGCATTTTCTAATGAGAGGACCCACAGGAAAATCACCATTGAGATCCTCCTTCAAATTCTTCAATTCTCTTTCAGCTTCTGAAAGCCCCTCGGAATCCTTGCAAAGTCAACACAAAATAGTCAATCATAACATAGAGCACCGCCCAGACATATTTTGGTTTACTAATAGTAACAAAACACAATCCAATAAGCAGAAGCTCCATAGCTCAGGAAGGATTTGCAACAAGTGTGGCACGTGCTTCAAGAGTATACATTACTTACAACAGTGGTTCTCCCTCAAGCATTCTACGCACTAAAAAATAATACATTTTGAAATTTGGAAACCTGAGAGATGCTACTTAGCTCCATTGTAAGTGATAAACACTGAGTAATACTGCTCCACCAGGTAGAACTGAAGTCTATCCAAGAAATACAGAAGCTCACCTCTCGAAGTATAACTGGGGCAATTGTTTTCATATGTGAAGAAATTGGTAGAATGTTGAGTTCGTCATCCATGACAACACAAGCTTTACACGAAGAAACTGAAAGCAAGAAACGTTCATTAAAGCGCCCAGTAGCCTGATTATGAGACTCTGTACGAAATCTCTCGTGAACATCCTGAGACAGTAAAGCCCAATGAGCACAAACGACAAGACCAAACAAAAAAATCATGTTATCTTATCTCCAAAGCCAAATTTGTATCATGAGAATTATCCTCCTATTGGAATTATCATATGATATAACAGGAAGTTGAGTTGACATTACCATAACCATAGTGTACAGACTAGTGAGTGAGGAAAGAGAGCGCAGCAGCAATACTATCAATCCACCACCTTCCACAGTTTCAATAGTCCTTGCTAGAAGGTTTGGTGTCAAAGCTTCAAAATCCTTTCAGAACACAAAGAGAGAGAAGTAAATACCAGAATGGAGAACCGATGCTCATAGAAAATGTTGTGATACTGACAAGTATTAGGTAATCAAAAAATTCATGTTACCTGTAATATACACATGCCAAAAGTGTTCCCCAGAATTCTCTCAGAATCTCTGTACAAGCAATAGGTTATTCCTCCAGTTTCAACAAAAAGCGAGAAAGGATCAACTTTTTCAGGATCCAGCAGCCCCCTTTGCATTAGCTTCTTTATTTGCTTGGATCGCTTTTTTTTGTGGCTATGGTACCAAATAATCATATAGTATTGAATCAAAAATCACTTCCAAGTAAAACGAGATACATTAAAGGTTCAGAATCGTGCAAAATAATTAAAAAAACATCATGAAATACATGGAGAGGCATCAAGTAAAATAGAGCAATGCGGGCATAATTTTCATATTCTTTATAAATAATATTTTCTCCTTCCCATATCCACTGATCTACACAAAATGGACGGAAGTATGCCACTTATTAGCTGTATGATACATAGAAAGTTGACATCATCAACAATAATGTAAACTTCCTCGGTAACTGATGTTTGGGTAAAATGGTAGGTGATTGAAATCCAAAGTTCAAATTACATATCATGAAGATAAGTTGAGTTCCCAATGCAAAAAATCTAATTTGCGAATTGTTAATACTTGGGAAAAAAACATTTTACAAATGTTAGGAAATTAGAGAACCTGCTAAGTTCGAGCTTCTCCTTGTAGCACCACAGAACACTTGGCCTCGACTTAACCACTGATTTGCTCAGCATGTAATGCAAATTCAATATCTGTTTCAAGAATAAAATTTGATGATAAATTTCAAGTCACCTTCACCAATAATGATCAAATCATTACAAAGCAATGCATGAATATGTGTACATCCGTGTGTGTGTGTGTGTGTGTACGTTCTATTACCTGGTCACGAGACTTGTCACCAATTATGACAAGCATGGAGCGATGGCGGGACTTGACTCCATTTTCTATCAAAGTTCTGATGCGTTCGTCAACTTTTTTCCTCATCTTTCCTTTATTTCTGTTTCTCTCTTACTTGAAACACTAGCATTAAAGAAAAGGAAAAAAGAAAACATTCAATTGGGACGGATATTTCGCTAAGTACTTGAGAAAAGTGCCTTCCTTGGAGCAAGTCGGTCCCAAAAGTAACAGTGGTGCTGATACTCAGTCAGTAATAATCAAAAAGGAAAAAGATGAGACGTCATATTTGAGTTTATAGGTTTCAGTTACCTCGATATAATTAGCGAACCACAACGGCGGCAGAGGCGGCGACGGCGGCGTGCGGCGTCTGGCTGACGCAGTGAGAAGTTGAGCGGCGGTCTTGCTTCTCTGGTTCTCTGCCTTCGAGTTCAATATAAATTGGGCCTTTTACTGCACAGTCCAATTTATAGTCATTTAGGCCAACTACTAAATATAGTGGGCTTGCATGAAGAGGCGCTCCAACAGACCCAAAACTGTAGCCCGCAAATATATTTCTCGCTTGATTTTATATATTAAATTAAATTAAATTAAATATCTAGGGTAGGAATCGGGTGGGGTAATCAGATTTTGGGTATCTTGAAGACATACCCGATCCCGTAGCGTGAGTGAGCCTGAGAGAAGAGAGATTAGTGTCGTAGTGAATAGTGAGGGTTTTGAACAAATATTGTCGGGTGATGGGCTGAATAGGGGTGGGCCAGATTAAATTTAAAAAGGGCAAAGTTCAGGCCCGGTACCTTATACTGAAATTTTATTTATCCTAGTATAGGAAAAAAACTTGCAATCATTTAAATCCACTTTAGGTTAAAATGACAAAAGTGCCCTTAATAAGAAAAGGCGGCAATCTCAAAACTTTTCAATCTCTTCCTTTCAGTACTTCGTTCGAGCTCTTCCCTTCACCACTGTGATTCAAATCTCTCCTCGTAAATCTCTCTTGCCAGTTATGATTTCTTACAGTTGGTTTTCTTTTCATCTCTTCAATTTTTCGTTCCATCACTTCGTTTCGATTTTTTTTCAATTCTGGTATGTGTATGTGTGTGTTTTTGTGTGTAAGTGTGTGTATATATATATATATATATATATATTGTTTGTTGCATTTTGAGGTTTTTTTAGTTATGATTCATTTTTATGTACGTGCTTCTTTGATCATTCTCAGAAGTCACAACTTGAAACTTGCAACGAAGAAGATGACCCAGAGAAAAATTAATTGGTAAACGAAAATTATAAAGTAACTGGTGCATGAAAATTATAAAAAATAACTGGTGCACGAAAATTGTTAATAGTAACTGGTGCACGAAAGATTGAAAATCATTAACTGATGCACGAAAATGAAATCCAGTAACTGATGCACGAAAATTAAAATCAGTAACTAATGCATGAAAATTGAAAATCAGTAATTGATGCATGAAATTAAAATCAGTCACAGATGCACGAAACATAGAAAAAATATGTGATGCACGAACCATACAAATAAGTAAGTGATGCACAAACCATTTTATTTCGTGCACCAGTTATTTTATTTCGTGCACCGGTTTGTTTTTTGTAAATTTGTGCATCAGTTAATTAACACAAAGTTCGTGCACCAGTATTGTATTTTCGTGCATCAGTGTTATATTTTCGTACACCAATTACTTTTTATAAATTTTCGTACACCAAGGTTATATTTTCGTGCACCAAAGATTATATTTTCGTGCACCAATGTTATATTTTCATGCACCAGTTACTTTTTATGATTTTTGTACACCAATGTTATATTTTCGTGCACCTGTTTTTTTTTATAATTTTCGTGCACCAGTTACTTTTTATCGTTTTCGTGCACCAGCTACTTTTTATGATTTTCGTGCACCAAAGTTATATTTTCGTGCACCAGTTACTTTTTACGACTTTCGTGCACTAGTTGTTTTTTCTCTGGATCATCTTCTTCGTTGCAATATCTTGCTCTCAGGCTGTAAATTTTGGAAATGAGCAAACAAGCACAGACATCAATGCATACCTTACTTCATCATACATATGCATCAGTCAAAGCCACGAGAGCTTTTTATTATAAAAAAAAACATACCAACAGACGGGCTATTTATAATTTAGCATCGGTATTCAAATTTATAATTCACATATACACATAGTATACGCACACACACACGAAGGAATGTGCAGAGCAGATCCGAAAATTATATGTGCAGATCTTCTTCGATTCATAAAGATTCCAAATGCTACGAAAATTTAGATGCTTCGATTCAAACATATTTCATGTACATAACATTTTAGCAAATAATTTTTAGGGATGAGGCGACGAGATGATGAAGAAAATAATGATCTGAGAATCGCCGAAAAATTTAATTTGTGGGGCGACGGGATGATAAAGAAAAGAAAGATCTGAAATTAGGTTTAGGGTGTTTTCAACTGAAGGGTATTTTGGTAACTAAAAAATACATTTTCAAACCAATAGATAAAAATTGGACTTATGTGAATATAATTTTCTCCTAAGTGTATTTTTTGGTAAGAAGTTTTTTTTACAGATTTATTTGTAATAAGTTTCTGTAACAGCACTTATTTGCAATTTCCCCATTTAAAAATAACAAAGCATGTTTAGTGTACAAATGTTGTCGGGTTCTTGTTTCCCTACCCGACACCAACCTGAAAAAACATAAGTCGGGTTCACGTAAACCCAAAATCTGAATTATTTAAAAAACTATCTCGGGTCGGGTACCCGATATCCGAAAAAATATGCCCACCCCTGCTGCCTGCAATACACCAGAATCTTTGCACCAACATAAAATCCAAAAAACTGGAACGATAAATCCGAAAAACAAACAAAGTATTCACCAAAACTTATTTACTAATACAAGTCAAACGTATTCCATCCGATTCCTACGAGCCATAAGATGAAATTCTCCAAAAAGTTATCGGCTCTTAACCGCCAATAAGTTGAAAGCTTTAAAATCTGGAAAGAAAAACACTAAAATAAATTGTAAAATAGGATTTTACAAGACAAACTGCAATTCCTCCGGAACATAAGACGAAAATAAATTCCAGTCAACAAATGAAGAACATAAATTTTACACTCCTGTGGAACTCTTAAAAAATTCTAATACTCAACCATTTCATCACCCAAATCACAACAAACGAAAGTATAAAGAAATCACAACAAATGAAAGCATAAAAAATAAACAACACAGAAACCTGGAGTCGCTGGAGCTGGACCGCATTGAGCTGCGGTGAAGCCTTGAACTAGTGCTGACTTGAGTTTCGATGAAGCCTTAAACTAGAGTTGAGTTGTGAACAAGTGAAGACCTGAAGATTGAAGAATGAAGGCAGCGTGCGGCGTTGAGGAGTGAAGGGGAGGATACTGGAGAATGAATGAGTGACTTTTTGTGAGAGAGAGAGAGAGTATTGAAAACTTGGAAATGAGAAAATCTAAAAAAATTAAAGTGTAAATGTACATGTAATCGGGTGCCAGGCATAAACCCCAATTTTAATTCAAAGTTTTTTCGGGGTTGGGTTCTAGGCTACCCGACCCGATAGTTTTCTTATCGAAAAAATACCCGAATTCGAACTCGAAAAAAATAAATCCTGATCAAGTAATACTCGATCGGGACCAGATATTAAAGTCTTGGATATGTTTTAAATAGTAATTTCTTATGATCTTTTTACTTTTATAAAATAAAATAATACTCGAACATAAAATTTAATGTGAACAAAAAATTGTTATCATCTAAACTTTCTTTTTTGGTTTTTTTGTTAGTACCCAAGAGACGCATTTCCATGTTTTGTGCAAAAAAAATATGGCAATTTTCCTATTAGGATCACTATTTTTTGTGGGTTCTTTGAAATCAATGTCAGTTTTGGCTGGTCCTACTTAAAAAATAGAGAGATTTGAGCAAAGGAGAATACCGTGTGTGAGATAAACAGTGATGGGGAAGAGAATATGTGTCTGAAGTTGCTGAGTGAAAATGTGACAAGTATAGAGGCTTTTGAAGATGGGTTTTTTTAATTAAATAACCAAAAAAAATTGTATTTAACAAAATAATCCGTTTGAAGGGGTTTTATCAAAGTGACCCAAGTCACCACCTGATAAGAATTTATTACATTTGCTAATGATGGTCCATTAGAGCCGAGAATATTAATCGTCCTCATTAATTTGAATATCAATGGCTCATTTATATATGGGCTCCATCCCCAAGACATAACTACTGAAGATTAGCCTCGATTTTTGTGAGTATGCTCCCTGCTTATAACTATTCTTGGGCACAGTTGCTTACTTTTGTCAAACTCCAACCTTTACACGGTAAGTTTGGTTATCGATCCTTTCTGAACCAATTAAAATCATATATCGGGTCAAGTTATTGTAGCGGTAGTGTAAAAAAGAATTGCTTAATGCAAAAAACAAGGATGGAGAGGGAAATATACATGTTATTTAGCACATTTATAGTTCGTAAGGCGTTTTTATTTTATTACATAACTTTCAAATCAAGGAAATTGAGATATTACTATTAACTGTTTACGTGGTTGATGAAAATATGTTATCCAACCAACCGGACAAAAGGAAAGAAAGTGAGGGAGACAATTGAGAAGCATCGAGCTCTTGTGCTGGAAGAATTTTCACAGAGAGCATCCTGCAATGACGTTGCATAGGCTGCAAAAAAGAAACTTGAGATGAAGTTGCGGAGCTGAGCCCTTAAAAGTTGTTCAAAGTTCAACCAAAGTTGTACATAGTAAAAATCATAAGAAATTACATTTTGATGGTCATTTACAAATTTTATAGGGATTCTGTAGCATTCGATGGAAACTCTGGTCACCCTCTTGTGTGACCTTTGTCTATCTATCTCTCTCTTTTTTATAAATAAATAATAATAATACTTTTGTCTGTATTATTCTTGTCAAACTATTTTCCCTAGAAAATCAGCAGGTTCGGAGTATTTAGTATTGCCTGAAAACGAAGGTGAAAAATATGTTATATATATATATATATATATTTATAATCCAAAAAAAATATTAAATGTCGTGATAATCCAATAATAGGGCTTTTTTTTTTTTTGGACAACAATAATAGGACTACTTAAGGACTGAGAATTCCATATTTTTTTTTTAATAGAAAAAAGCTTATATTAATTGTTCTTAAATTACTAATAAGAAGCGCGTCAGTAGACTTGTTTAGTCATAATACACTTTGAAATAATATGCCAGATTTTAAATTTGACAATTACAAGCTTTTCTCAAAACTTTTTTCAAATGATATCTGTCTCTAATTAAATATTATATTATATTATTATGATCATTGGATCAAATTTTAAAGCATAATCATATAAACTGATTTAATTTATTTTAAAATTTCCAAATAACACTAAGTTGTATATATTCAATATTTTTTTAGAATTTAGTTTCTTTTAAAATTTCTAAATAATCAGAAAGAAGAGTTATAAAACTATGGGAAAAGACCAAGTGTTCACAAATATATGGCATTAAAAAAAGAGTTATGTTTTAGTCGTAACTCTTAGTTTCTCATTGCCCACTTTAAAATGGACTCAAGAATGAATCGTGATCCAAAATAGTTTAGTAAAAATTCCAACTCCTTACAGTAAAAACAAAAAAGAGATTTTTGACTATGATTTACAGCATAAACATACATAAAAATTAACATATGTTCAGATCATAAAGAATGAGATCAAGGCAAATTTAAAAAAATAATGCCAAATAAAAAAAATTAAAAAATAAAGTTTGTTTCTTTTTTTTTTTTTTACCATTCTAAGGTGAACCGCGAACTCAGTTCGCGATTTTTATTGTTCACGTTTTTTAAATCAATTTGTCAGAATCGATTCCGGGGGTGGGTTGTCATTCCACACCCGAGTTCAACCAACTTGAGCTTCAATAGCTCGT
Organism: Haberlea rhodopensis; assembly: GCA_907163345.1. NCBI lineage: Eukaryota > Viridiplantae > Streptophyta > Magnoliopsida > Lamiales > Gesneriaceae > Haberlea > Haberlea rhodopensis. The sequence continues at coordinate 627,341 of CAJQUN010000253.1, read as the reverse complement.
GTTCTTGAAATAATTGCACTGAGAGATTATATCGAGTTCGGTTACAAAACCGAGCGGAAGACACTCAACATAACCCGCTCTAACCGATTACTCATTTGAAAGATATTTTAAAGATATGCAATTAAAGTAAATAAACTAGCATTTGTTTATGGAAGTTCGAAGGTGGTGTAATCCTTCTACGTCTCCCCTTCTTCCACCTCATGGAAGGATTCCACTAGAAGACTTTGATTTATACAATCCCGTTGTACAAACCCGATCCAGTTGAGAATTCCCCATCCAACTAGAACTCCTAGCAACTCAACTATGTATGTTCTTTAATGTCTCACATACAAAGACCTCTCACCGGTTGTGATAAATCATCAACCGTTACAATGGTATTCACTCTTCTATTTTAGCTCACAAATACAATGAATAGAGTGAATACAAAGGCACAAATGATTCCATAATGAATCTGATACAACAAGGTAAGAGGTGCCAAAGGTTTGAGGAGTGCTCTTCATTTAGCAGCTTTTGTCTTTTAAGTTCCTCAATTGAATCCCAAGTGGGTTTGCTTTGGAAGGCTTGGATTGAGCTTCCAAATCATGTATATATAGCCCCAAGTAATGATATATACGTTAGACACAAGAATATGCCCGTTGGAAAAGGTTCTGCACCATTCCCGAGCTTGCAACGGTCATATTCTGGTTTCTGGGCTCTTTGTATTTCGGACCGGACTAGCTGGATCAGTATTGTATAGATCAGTCTGGCCGGATCATCTTGGGCAGCTCAGTCTGGCCAGAACAGCTTGGGAAGATCATTCTGGTCCGGATTAGTCTGGGCAGATCAGTCTGGACAATCAGCTTGATACAAAACAGATTGATAACTTGCTCTTCTGATCTGTTGCTTGTAGCTCTTGATTCTTTGATTTATGGGCAAAGTGATCTACATGAAAGTTATAGCCCATTCTCTTAGATTTCCACGGAATCAAGAATCGAGCGATTTCAAGTTTGTATGAGAGAGTTATGCTTGAAATACGAGGCGGTGCTCCTGCTGTCTGTTTGCTGGATGCAGCAGCACATGACGTGACTTGCATAAGCTTGTTGGTCATCTTAACGTCCGATTCAGTCTTTGACTTACAAAGATGACTTGTAGATCTTTGTCTTAGCTTTTGAACCCATACTGAATCGTTCCATTCCAATAAGCGAGCTAAGCGTTATGGCCAACAGACTGACAGTCGCTTGCTGTAACAACTCGATCTTACAGGCGTCACATGGCGTGACTTGCAGAAGTTTTTTGGACATCTTAACGTCCGATTCAGTCTTTTACTTCCAAAGATGACTTGTAGATCTTTGTCTTAGATTTCAAATCCATACTGAATCGTCCCGTTCTGATAAGCTAGCTAAGAGTTATGACCAACAGACTGACAGTTGCTTGCTGAAACAGCTTGTTGTTTCTTCGCGGTACAGCTTGATCTTCCAGGCGTCTTTTCTCCTTGATAACATTCGAACTAGCCGATCTGTTGTGAAATATGACTTTTAGTATTTTGAGTTGGATGTTCAACATCTTTGGAAGCACGCCATTTCGATATCCGAGCTATGATATATGATCGAAACAATCCGCTCTGCCAGAATTTCGATCTTGGTCCAGCTTGATATTTTCAAGCTGCTTCTTTGTAATTTATCAAGCTCTTAATTATGATCTATGAACTGCACACTTGATGAAATATGTTAGCAACACAATAACAAGTTTTGTTAACATCAAAACCAAGATTATTCGGGTTTCCAAAACCCAACACAATTTGTTAAAAAAAATGATGATACTACTTGGACTAGTATAAAAAGAACAACTTCTGAAAAATTAAGAGAATAGTTTCAAGAATCAAACACAAGATTAAAGCAAAATTCTCACATCGACGTTCTTCGTGTTAATCCATTTTATTTCTCGATTGTCTTTCATACACATACAAGAAATATTTAGCTACCAAATTAATCAATTTACTCTATTTGTCCATACGTGTTCAACATTTCTACCGATAATAGACGTTTAAATACAAGAAATGTTTTGAACACTCGGAGAATGGACAAATGAAGTCAATTGATTAATTTGATAGCTAATAGAGACATATATATATATATATATATATATATGTATGTATGTATGTATTATTTATTTATTTATTTAAAAAATGTTGGACAAAATATTTTTTTATTAACATTATATAAGCGAGCTATTTGTAGTAGGTGATTTCGATTTCATTCTCTGCTTTATTTACGAGTTTGCCAGCCAGCTTTATCTCAATGCATGAATCGATTTCTTTCAGATATCTCCCTTCCAATTTGGTCCCTTCGTTCTTCCAATGGTTTCTCCCTTCTCCCTTGTGATATGTTGTCTGATTTCTCCATATTTATGCCGCCCACATTCTCCAATCATGTTTATTTCCTTCCTACAGAGATGTCCGCCGCGGATTGAGCCAATAATAGGTACAATTTCCGAGCATCAGATAACTTTTTGTTACCTAACCACAAACTCCTCCCTCATCTTCTTCTTTTCGGCTTTTCCCAACACCCTACTCCCTTCGCTTCCTTACAGATTGTTTCGTTCCCATCTTCTAAATATGAAATTTTGCTCCTCCACTTCTCGTTGCTCCAGCCGATGCTTCGCGCTTCTCTCGTAAACTTGTCTCTGCTTGCGTCGATTTGTGCTCTAAGTTAACAAGGTATATTCGGGTTTCCTTCTTCCTCCTCAAAGATTCAATTGTTTTAAGATTCATTTTCTCGTATTTGTTTTTTGATTAACGGTATGTTGGGCACATCCTTGTGCTTTCATCGAGTTTTTGATTTCTTCAACGGAACTTTTCTTATTCACACGCTCAATTTATTTTTCCCAGTTCATCTGCTTGAACATATCTCTGTAATTTTTGTGATTTCAAATGAGTTTCAAACTTACGGAAAACATTAGCGATTTTGTTTTGATTTGTATAGTAATCAATCGATATTTGTGGTCCCTCAAAGTGTGTCAATTTATTTTTCCCAGTCCATCTGCTTGTACATATCTCTGTAATTTTTGTGATTTCAAATGAGTTTCAAACTTACGGAATACATTAGCGATTTTGTTTTGATTTGTATAGTCCATCTGCTTGTACATATCTCTGATGTCTAATAAACGTACTCTTGTCATCGAAGGTTAATTTTTTTTGTGCGTTTTAAAAGAGCAATTCAAAATTTCATTGGCACAAATTAATTGTGACCAATAAATAATGAATCTCAATATTCATTGATAGTAAAAAGAATTTCTCCTTAGCATGTGCACATATAAATTGTTTTGATGCATGATTTATGCTTATTTCTTTATAGTAAGTATCTTAATATGCCTTGAATTCAAATTTGAATAATACTATGTGAAATTATGTGATTAAGCATGCTATAAGTGTTTAGATGATCAATGTTTGATATAATGCTATCATGACCTTAATAATTTTATTAATTTATCTAATGATGCATTGAGAATTTTAATTGGGCATGAGTGCATGAAATCTTGGTAGAACATATGCACATTTTGCACATTTTGAATTCATTGTTGATTGCCTAAAACGCATGTATGTATTCCTCTAAATAATTTAATCTTATGCTTGTTATGGATATTACATGCTTGATGAGGAACATGTGTAAATTGTTAAAATTTGGCTATGTGTCAACATATACTTGTGATATGATTATTTGAATTTTGTGCTTTTTGATTATCACAAAAAGGGGGAGAATTTTGTGATAAACTTGAAGTTTAATACATGCATAGTTTGAGGGGGAGAGCTTTTGTATGCATGGTTTGAGGGGGAGAGTTGTTTGCTTTATGCTTTACTTGGTAATCTTGTATGTGCTATGCAATTGTTAAGGGGGAGTCTTATTTACTCACATTTCATACATATTACATATTCAAGTTTATCAAGTTTTGTGATCATCAAAAAGAGGGAGATTGTTGAGCCTTAAACGCATGGTTGTGTTTAATGCTTAATTTATCTCTAAATTATTTATGAGTTTTGATGATCAACAAAACTTGTGTTTGTTATACTAATGTGTCTACTTAGTGTGCAGATTTATTGGTTGAAAATTGGATTGATTGGAGAAAATCAATTGTGCATGGCTTAGGGCGGATCGCCCCAGCGATGGTGACCATCGCCCCAGGCAATGGCAGCCAGGAGGACTTCGCCATAGCCATCGACAGAGGCGATGCCGAGGCTCGCGCGCAGGGGGAGTTCGCCCGAGGTGTTGTCTTGATCGCCTCAGGCGATGACCTGAACGCCTGAGGCGATGATGCTTCGCCTGAGGCGATGGAAGATTTTGAGCAACCGAGGCTACGGTATTGATTTTTGGTTTAGATCGCCTGAGGCGATCCATACATCGCCTGAGGCGATCTGTGTATTTTGGCGACCGTTGGGGCGCGGCGATGGTGATCGCCCGAGGAGATGTCCGAGGCGATCGTGGAGTGATTTCAGTCTTATGTGTAGCAACGGCTAGTAGAAGCCTTGTGGGCTTCTTACACTATAAATATGGGTGTTTTGGAACTTTTTGAAGACAAGAAACAAGACTATAAACTACAAGAAAGCCTTGATCAATTCAAATTACTTTAGCATTGTGAACTTCATACATTTGTGTGTATTTGAGTTTGTAATTCATTTCTTGTTGTGTGAGTTTTGATTCTTTGTGTTGGTACACCGTGAAGGTGTTTGTTGATTTATTGTAAGGTCCTCCAACACCGACGCAAGTTGGAAATTGTAAAAGTCATCAACAAGTAAAATTGGTGCAAGTGTTGTGGCTATCCTTGGAGCCCTTAAGGCCAAGAAGACTCGTGAAGAGTGTTGGTAACTCGGGAAGAGTTTTGTGTGGCTATCCTTGGAGCCCTTAAGGCCAAAAAGACTCGTGAAGAGTGTGGTGCTCGTGAAGAGCTAGTTTGTGATATACCCGAAATAATTAATTGCAATTTGGGCATTAATTATGTTTATGTGATATTATGGTGATAATTAGATTATATGTGGGACTAATTATCTTGGTACAATGCTTGTCACATGGTAGGAGTGACCCGGTAGAGCATTTCGGGGTGCATGTTGTACATGTGAGGAATCTTGGGTGTTAAAATGGTTTTAATGATATGGGTTGTGTTTATTTGGGAAAACATGATTTTAATAGGGATTTTGATGCATTGTGGTAAAATGCTTTTAAAATATCATGTTGGGGTATATTATATACCATGCTTGTGTCTTGTTAACATTTGAAACCATAACATCATTTGAAACCATAGCATGGTATGAGCCACTTGCTCACTTTATATCAAATCCTTTCCATCACCTTTAAGTCAAAACCCACCTACATCTTCTCTCTTGCAAGAAAAACTTTCCATTTTCGTTTCTGTATCAAAAGGAAAGGGGAAAACTTGGTGAAAGGGTTCATTTGGTGTTTTCTTGCTAGAAACTTGGAGCTCAAAGGGTAAGCTACCACCTTGGTTGAGTTTTGATTGGGTTTGTAGCTTATTTTTGGGGATTTAAGGGTGGATCTTGGTCCAACATCTTGTTATGTTTGGAAGTTGCATTTTTAAGGTTGTTTTATAGCTTTAAGTTGAGCATGGTGGTTGTTCTTGGTTGTGCTTGTGTATAGGTGAGGTTGGAAGCTCATTTAAGGAAATTTCTCGCGTGAACAGGGCGTCTCGATCGATCGGAAAATGGGTCCGATCGATCGAGCAAGGCAGTGTCTGCCCAAGGCGAGGAATGAGCTTACCGATCGATCGAGATTTTGTCCCGATCGATCGGTGTGTGTAATCTCGATCGATCGAGATAAACTCTCGATCGATCGGCGGAGGCAGTACTTGGATGCCTGTTTTCCTTCACTTGGCGATCGATCGGGACTTGGGGCCGATCGATCGGAAGGCTTATAAATGTGAATTTTGGGATTTTGTTCTAAATATTGATGTTTTTGGTAATGGTCCAATTATGGGTTTCTAATATGGATTCATGTGATTGTGTAGAACCATCCCAGGTAGCCACACAACAAAGGAGATAAAGTTCCACAATATCTCCACTTTTGGAACCAAGGTACGTAGTGAGACGTACGAGCATCGGACGGTAAAACGTATTTATTACGCTTTGTATTGATTATGCACTATGGTTGTGCACATGGAATTGATTATACATTGCGGTTGCATATGGGGTAATGTTTATACATCATGGATTGTATATATGATTGGTCATGCATTTTGGTTGCATGTGTATATTGGATGCATTGTTGCATGTGATTGTGAGTCAGGAATTATATTCCAGTAATGAAGAATACTTACCGCTAGTGGCGTAGCGATGTGAATACTTGCCGCTGTCATACCGTAGCGATGAGAGAATATTTGCCGCTAATATGAAGCGAAGAACACGACCCTGTCATATTTATAGCGAGGGATATTAGTGCCGCTGGTATTGTCTTAAGCGAGGGGTATTTCCGCTGTCATGATAACGCGAGGGGTATTATGCCACTGATATAATAAGACTCGGGATTGAACACGGCATATATATGGGAATCGGTGCATGTCATGACATACATTGTTGGTAATATAATCTACTGATTATCATTTGGTACAGGGATAACCAAGGGAGCATTTTAAATGTGTTACATACAGGAAGTGAATCACATTTATAATTATGCATTTGAATTGCTGTCATATCGTTGTGTATATGATTTTATACATGCTCATGGTTTTGGGGTTGTTCCTGTAGGTACTTTTGGGCGGAAGGGCTGAGGCGAGTTGGTGCAGTGAGCTAGTGCAGAGTGCTCTTGTAGCAGGCACATTCTTTTGTATAGTATCTACTCTAGGAGTAGTGTAAAACTATAGGATTAACATTCATAGTTAAGGATGTAATTAATCCATTTTGGATCTTTATTTTGGCACTGTAATTTATTAGCTCAGAGCATCGACACAACCTTTATACTCTGTTTATGCATGGAAATTTTTAATTATGCCTTTAGTCCGCACTTAAGGAACTAGGGTCCTTACATTAGTGGTATCAGAGCAGTGGTTAGAGAACCCGGGAACGAGTGAAGGGTAGCCTTAGCATGGTTGGCTAGGTGCTTACATTTGAAGCATGTTTATGCATGTGGTGCATATTGATGTATATTCTGTTATACTAACGTGCTTATTCTCATTCCTGTTATCTAACGGCATAACATATATATTGCTTTGGACTTGTTGTTAACATTTGTGTTACAGCATGGCTGCTAATGAGGAAGTCGGTGATATGGGGAGCATGAATGCTAGTGTTGGACAGACAAACCCTCTACCTCCACCGGCTGTGGGAATGGAACCAGTGGTTCAGTTATTGCTACCTGGTGAGATTAGCTTGACTCAGTTTCTATCGTATCACCCACCTCGGTTTGAGGGAACAGAGTCCGGAGAGGAGGCTGAGGAGTGGCAGGAAAGGCTTGAACAGATTTTTGTATCAGCTCCTTGTGCTGTTACAGCTTGGCTGAGGCTAGCGGAGTTCCAGTTAGCAAAGAAACCTTTAATGTGGTGGAGGAGCACTGTAATGGAACAGAGAGCACAAGGTGCAGTGATTGATTGGACGCTCTTCAGAACCCGGTTTCTGAACCGGTACTTCTCGGCAGCAGCAAGACAGACGAAGGAGGATGAGTTTGCAAGTTTGAAACAAGGAAGCATAACAGTGTCCGACTATGCCACGCAGTACTCTTCGTTACTGAGATAAGTTCCACATATTGCCACCAATGGGCATGCCAAAATGAGGAATTTCATGAAGGGACTGCGATCGGAACTTTTTGATCGGGTTATTTCCAACAAACCCACTTCTTTTGATGATGCCCTCACCAGAGCGGAGCTAGCAGAGATCGGGGTCGGCGCCTATCCGGACGTTACACCCCCACAAGTCCCACCGCCGCGGCCAATGTCTAATAATCTGAGGCCACGAGGAGAATTATTTAAACCTCGTGGGGCTTCTTCTTCATCTTCTCGGTTTGGTGGGAGAAGAATGGATAACAGGAGGGGCGGTGCGCCTAGCAACAGAGGGCAGACTCAAGTGAATAGGGGTGGAGTAGTGAAGTGCCATTTTTGTGGAGGACCACATCACATGCGAGACTGTACTGCTTGTTATAAATGCGGCCAGATGGGCCACATATCCCGGTTTTGTCAGAATAGTGATGGTCAGGTAGATCTGAGAGGAGGCAGAGGGAGGTTTTCTACCGGGACAGTACAGCAGAGGCCACCGATGGTACCTCGTCAGGGGGGAGGACAGGTGATGGGGCCACCCCAGGGACAGGTCTATGCATTGACCAGGGAGCAGGCCGATGCAGCTCCAGAGGAAGTTATAGCTGGTACGTGCCTATTATTTACATATTCCGCCTTTATTTTGATAGACACAGGTGCTTCCCATTCCTTTGTGTCTGCGGACTTTGTGGCGAGACATCATATGTGCACGTCTCCGTTACCCACGTCTCTCTTGGTCTCGACACCCTCCGGAAAGAAAGTTGTTGCGGATCAGTTTCTAATGGACTGCCTCATTTATTTTGAGGGCAATGAGGTGAAGGCAGATTTGATTGTTCTGAGCATGTCAGATTTCGACTGCATTGTGGGCATCGACATTCTGAACAGATATCAGGCAGTAGTGGATTGCCGACAGAGGACAGTACGGTTCAGATCTCATTTGGGAATTCAGTGGATTTTCTATGGCAACGGTTCTCGTGCGAAGATTCCGTTGATCTCGGCAATCAAAATGTCCCAACTGTTGGAACGTGGACATATGGGCTATCTCATTTATGCCGTGGATCTGTTAGGAAAAAGCAAGGAGTTAAAAGTGGAGGACATACCAGTAGTAGCGGAATTTGCTGATGTGTTCCCGGAGGAGATTCCAGGATTCCCACCGACTAGGGAAGTCGAGTTTGGGATTGAGTTATTACCGGGGACATCCGCTATTTCTCGTGCCCCTTACCGAATGGCACCGGCAGAATTAAGAGAACTGAAGGAGCAGTTGCAGGACTCCTTGATAAAGGATATATACGCCCTAGCGTATCGCCTTGGGGCGCACCAGTTCTTTTTGTAAAGAAGAAGGATGGCTCGATGCGGTTGTGCATCGATTACCGGCAACTGAATAAGGCTACGGTAAAGAACAAGTATCCTCTTCCAAGGATTGATGATCTGTTTGACCAGTTGCAAGGTACCAGACTTTATAGCAAGATTGATCTGAGATCCGGGTACCACCAGATACGGGTCAGGGAGGAAGATGTACAGAAGACAGCATTTCGGACTCGGTATGGACATTACGAGTTCTTAGTAATGCCGTTTGGTGTGACGAACGCCCCGGCTGTCTTTATGAGCTTGATGAATCGGGTGTTCCAACCCTATCTGGATCAATTCGTCATCGTATTTATTGACGATATACTCATCTACTCCAGGAGCCAGGAAGAGCACGTGAAACACTTGAGGACAGTGCTCCAGATCCTCAGAGATCACCAATTATATGCCAAGCTCAGCAAGTGTGAGTTTTGATTGAGTATAGTAGTATTTCTGGGGCATGTCATATCCAGCAGTGGGATTTCTGTGGACCCCAGGAAGATTGAGGTTGTAATGGAGTGGGTTGCACCCACTTCTGTACCCGAGATTCGGAGTTTCCTTGGTTTGGCTGGCTATTATCGACGCTTCGTCTAAGGATTTTCTAAGATTGCTAAGCCACTGACTCAGTTGACTCAGAAAGGGGTACCGTTTTATTGGTCTGAGGCTTGCGAGCAGAGCTTCCAGGAACTGAAACACCGGTTGACCACGGCACCTGTTTTAGTAATTCCCTCAGAGAATAAGAGGTTTGTTCTGTATACTGACGCGTCACTTCAGGGCTTGGGATGTGTATTGATGCAAGATAAGCACGTGGTAGCTTATGCATCAAGGCAGTTGAAACCGCATGAGGCTAGGTACCCAGTCCACGATTTGGAGTTGGCGGGCTATTATATTTGCCCTGAAGATTTGGAGGCATTATCTGTATGGTACCTCCTTCACCATTTATACAGATCACAAGAGCCTGAAATTCTTGTTTACTCAGGCGGAATTGAATATGCGTCAGAGGAGATGGATGGACCTACTTAAAGATTATGACTGTGAAATAGAGTACCATCCGGGGAAGGCCAATTTGACAGCAGACGCCTTGAGTCGGAAGGTGAGGAATACTGCTGAGGATGTCATGCATTTGTCGGCTATGATGACTTCTTGTTGCCATATGGGCTATGACTTCGATGTGGACGCATCACCGGTTTGGGTATCGACCTTATTAGCTGAGCCAGATATCTATGAGAATATCAGGAGAGCTCAGAGGACAGATGATGAGATTCAGAGATGGTCGTCATTGGCACTTCAAGGGCAGCCATCAAAGTTCAGAGTGGCTGAGGATGGTTCCTTGAGACTCGGTAACCGATGGGTAGTTCCATATACGCCGGAGTTGCGTAGAGGAATCTTGGAACGGGCTCATAGTAGCCGATTTAGCATCCACCCAGGAGGAAGGAAAATGTATAAGGACTTATGTGATCAGTTCTGGTGGAAGCGGATGAAGCGTGATGTGATCGCTTTTGTCAAGAGATGTTTGATCTGCCAGCAAGTTAAGGCAGAGAGGCAGAGACCCGGTGGTGAGCTAAGGAGCTTAGAGATACCGGAGTGGAAGTGGGAACACATATCTATGGACTTTGTGACCCACCTGCCGAGGACTACTTCGGGCTGTGATGCCATTTGGGTGATCATTGACAGATTGACGAAGGTAGCTCACTTCATTCCATATTGTATGATGTACACATACTTGAGGATGGCTCAGTTGTATGTCCGGGACATAGTGAGACTACATGGGATTCCAGTATCTATCGTGTCAGACAGGGACCCACGGTTCACATCTCATTTCTGGGGAGGTGTTCAGTCAGCTTTGGGTACTGAGGTGAGATTGAGTACGGCATATCATCCCCAGACGGATGGGCAGACTGAGCGTACCATTCAGACGCTGGAGGACATGCTGCGAGCTTGTGTATTGGAGTTTGATGCTTCATGGCAAGATTCCTTGCCCTTGGTAGAATTTTCATACAACAACAGCTATCAGACGAGTATTCAGATGGCACCGTTTGAGGCTTTGTATGGTAGGCGTTGTAGGTCGCCATTATACTGGGATGACTTGACCAGTAAAGCTGTGGGAGGACCCGAATTGATTCGGGAGATGGAGGATAAGGTAAAGGTTATCCGACAAAAAATGAAGGCAGCCCAGGACAGGCAGGCAGCCTATGCGAATAAACGACGGAGACCGTTAGAGTTTCAGACGGGATACAGGGTCTTTTTGAAGATTTCACCTTTCAAAGGTGTGGTTCAGTTTGGCATGCGTGGTAAACTGTCTCCGAGGTATGTGGGACCGTATGAGATTTTACAACGCATTGGTACCTTAGCTTACCGTTTGGCACTACCACCGTCGTTGTCTGGTATTCACGACGTGTTTCATGTATCTATGCTACGGAAATATGAGCCGGATCCGTCGCATGTATTACAGCCTTCTCAGGTTCAGTTAGATTCTGATGTATCCTATGAGGAACGGCCAGTCAGGATTCTAGATAGGGCTGATCGCAGGCTTCGGAACAAAGTGATACCTATGGTAAAGGTACAGTGGGATCGCAGGGGTGTCGAAGAGGCCACGTGGGAGACGGAGCAGCATATGGTGCATCACTACCCGGAATTATTCTCTGGTATGTGATTTATGTTTAGTTTTGTTTTGGGTAAGTGCATGCGATTTCGAGGGCGAAATCTTGTAAGTAGGGGAGTATTGTGATATCCCCGAAATAATTAATTGCAATTTGGGCATTAATTATGTTTATGTGATATTATGGTGATAATTAGATTATATGTGGGACTAATTATCTTGGTACAATGCTTGTCACATGGTAGGAGTGACCCGGTAGAGCATTTCGGGGTGCATGTTGTACATATGAGGAATCTTGGGTGTTAAAATGGTTTTAATGATATGGGTTGTGTTTATTTGGGAAAACATGATTTTAATAGGGATTTTGATGCATTGTGGTAAAATGCTTTTAAAATATCATGTTGGGGCATATTATATACCATGCTTGTGTCTTGTTAACATTTGAAACCATAACATCATTTGAAACCATAGCATGGTATGAGCCACTTGCTCACTTTATATCAAATCCTTTCCATCACCTTTAAGTCAAAACCCACCTGCATCTTCTCTCTTGCAAGAAAAACTTTCCATTTTCGTTTCTGTATCAAAAGGAAAGGGGAAAACTTGGTGAAAGTGGTGTTTTCTTGCTAGAAACTTGGAGCTCAAAGGGTAAGCTACCACCTTGGTTGAGTTTTGTTGAGTTTTGATTGGGTTTGTAGCTTATTTTTGGGGATTTAAGGGTGGATCTTGGTCCAACATCTTGTTATGTTTGGAAGTTGCATTTTTAAGGTTGTTTTATAGCTTTAAGTTGAGCATGGTGGTTGTTCTTGGTTGTGCTTGTGTATAGGTGAGGTTGGAAGCTCATTTAAGGAAATTTCTCACGTGAACAGGGCGTCTCGATCGATCGGAAAATGGGTCCGATCGATCGAGCAAGGCAGTGTCTGCCCAAGGCGAGGAATGAGCTTACCGATCGATCGAGATTTTGTCCCGATCGATCGGTGTGTGTAATCTCGATCGATCGAGATAAACTCTCGATCGATCGGCGGAGGCAGTACTTGGATGCCTGTTTTCCTTCACTTGGCGATCGATCGGGACTTGGGGCCGATCGATCGGAAGGCTTATAAATGTGAATTTTGGGATTTTGTTCTAAATATTGATGTTTTTGGTAATGGTCCAATTATGGGTTTCTAATATGGATTCATGTGATTGTGTAGAACCATCCCAGGTAGCCACACAACAAAGGAGATAAAGTTCCACAATATCTCCACTTTTGGAACCAAGGTACGTAGTGAGACGTACGAGCATCGGACGGTAAAACGTATTTATTACGCTTTGTATTGATTATGCACTATGGTTGTGCACATGGAATTGATTATACATTGCGGTTGCATATGGGGTAATGTTTATACATCATGGATTGTATATATGATTGGTCATGCATTTTGGTTGCATGTGTATATTGGATGCATTGTTGCATGTGATTGTGAGTCAGGAATTATATTCCAGTAATGAAGAATACTTACCGCTAGTGGCGTAGCGATGTGAATACTTGCCGCTGTCATACCGTAGCGATGAGAGAATATTTGCCGCTAATATGAAGCGAAGAACACGACCGCTGTCATATTTATAGCGAGGGATATTAGTGCCGCTGGTATTGTCTTAAGCGAGGGGTATTTCCGCTGTCATGATAACGCGAGGGGTATTATGCCACTGATATAATAAGACTCGGGATTGAACACGGCATATATATGGGAATCGGTGCATGTCATGACATACATTGTTGGTAATATAATCTACTGATTATCATTTGGTACAGGGATAACCAAGGGAGCATTTTAAATGTGTTACATACAGGAAGTGAATCACATTTATAATTATGCATTTGAATTGCTGTCATATCGTTGTGTATATGATTTTATACATGCTCATGGTTTTGGGGTTGTTCCTGTAGGTACTTTTGGGCGGAAGGGCTGAGGCGAGTTGGTGCAGTGAGCTAGTGCGGAGTGCTCTTGTAGCAGGCACATTCTTTTGTATAGTATCTACTCTAGGAGTAGTGTAAAACTATAGGATTAACATTCATAATTAAGGATGTAATTAATCCATTTTGGATCTTTATTTTGGCACTGTAATTTATTAGCTCAGAGCATCGACACAACCTTTATACTCTGTTTATGCATGGAAATTTTTAATTACGCCTTTAGTCCGCACTTAAGGAACTAGGGTCCTTACATAGTTTACTCGGGAAGAGTTGTATTGTGGCTAACTTGGAGCCCTCAAAGCCAAGATCATTCGTTCTAGTGGAACCTCGGTTAAAGGTTTTCTAACCGGGAAGAGGAGACGTAGGCGATTCATCGCCGAACTTCTATAACAAATCTTTGTGTCATTTACCGCTTTATTTAAATTACGCATTTATTTACTTCTTCATTTTATTTATTTATCGATTGACTTGAAGTCTTCCGCAGCGCAAACTCAACATTTTTGCAAATTCATTTTAAAACGCTAAAGTAGTCAAGGAACCTCATTCACCCCCCTCTTCGGTTCCAACAAAATTCCAGTATAGCGATTATACTGCAAGTGCACGGTGTCATGTTTTAGTATAGATATGAAGAATGCGGATTGTCGAACCCACAGGGGCTAACAAACAAGTACCAAATAAGAAACTTTTAACTATATTTAACCTACGATAATGAATTCAATAAAATATTACTAGCTACTAATCCAACCAAGTCAATAAAAGTAAATGAGAAAAATCCACTAAAGAAGATTATCGAGACTTTGGCTCACCAATGCAATCCCTACAATTCTCGATTGAATATCCAAATATTTCTAAGGTGAAGAGTTTCCTAATTTATCCAATATACTATGGCCAAGCTATATTGAACCTAATATTGAGATGCAACAAGTCAATGGTCATGCACTTATTTAACAACTCAATATTGCATAAGCTTTGTGAAAACTTCTAGCCTTCGATTTTGGTAAATCTATTGTTATCACACGTGTGCTAGATTTTACTTGGTCCGTCTCAACCTAAAACCCACGGTATGATTTACTCTATCGTATTGCAATACCATATGGTCAATTCAATCGCAATAAATAGACAATCAATGATATTAATCGATTGAAAGCATGACAATAATAAATTAAACTCAAAGAATTAAAGGCATTCAATCAAATAAATCATCAAATCATAGGTTCATGATAAATGATTGCCTAACCTCGATAAATAATCTTAGTTCCTCATAATAAATCAAAAACACAACAAAACTAAGAATTAAAGACAAAGAAAAACTCCCGGCATCGACTCTGATTGTAGATCCTTGCTTCATCTCTCACTTCCTTCTCGATCGTTTTCTTCAATATCCTCGTTGGCTTGTTCCAGGTTGGTGAATTATGATGGTGCCTTCAAATATTGGTCCAAGGTATAGAGGATGGGAAGAAAAATTAAGTGTCATTGTATAACTCTTAAAAGAGTCCTTGTTGAAGTGGGCAAATGTCTCCTTTTATAACTCTTAAAGGAGTCATTGTTTAATTATAATTCATAATTGGACAATCTCTTTCCACATTTTCATCAGTAATTTGGGGTCTTTTTGATACATTCTCGCACTTCAACATAAATTCCTGAAACATGCAAAATCATACCAAACAGCGTAATATCGTTCAAGAATTTCAGTAAAATATAATGATAAAACATATAAATATAAGTGCAAAAATGACACTTATCATGTACCTGGTCACTTGTCCCAACAGAAACAACCCCCACACGGGGTGAGCATATCAGTCCACCATCTCAATAATAACAATATCACAATTCATAATTTACAGACTATAAAACTGTAAATGTAAAAGATACTCCCTGTATAGTATCGTTATCATATTGGATTCCCCGTGCTGGTCATGTTCTCACAATAACCAAAACCATCAAATTCCCAAAGTGAGTTAATCACCACATTGATTAACTATGACGTCTTTACCATGCCAATTCCATAATCGAATATGATTAAATCATTACACTAATGCTTAAAGAAATCATATACAACTCAATTAATGATTTCACATTATCCCCACACCCTGTCCCATCGCTCGCTCAACAGCTGCGGTATCAAAATCCAATGCTCACTCAACAACGACAACATTACTCATTGCTTGCTCAACAGCGACACCACATAATCCTCAATGCACATCAAAATGATTGCAATAACAATATATTATTCATGCACATGACAATAGTTTATCTACCATGCTCGTACGTTATACGTACCTTATACATCCTTGCCTTTGCCCAGAGATTTAGTGAATTAAGCGCTATATACAGTTAATAACTCATAATCAATAATAAGCACAAAACCACATGCACAAGCATGTAAACAATCCCCAAAAACATCATCCTACCACGATGATTAATCACTAATATTGAACTATGCATACTACTCAAGGTATTCTATCTTAATGTCCAATGAGTTACTGAGTAACTCGAACGAGTAGTACGTCTTATAATAGTTCAACCCAAACCATTTCATTTTAAAGTGTACAATTCTCATTGGAATGTAAACATCACCCAGAAAATCTACCAAACAAACCCCAATTCCGAAATCACGACATTTTCCAAAATTTTGAAAAAAAACAAAGAAACAGGGACCGCTATCGATCGCCATTTCCCGCGATCGATCGCGAGATCCTACTGCCCGAAAAATACATATCCGCGATCGACCGCCATCCTTTGCCGATCGATCGCTGTCGCCAACATTTTTTCGATTCCCCGTGATCATAAATTTTGCATATGAAATCATCACTTGATTCTAAAGCCAAATCAAAGCTAACTCATAGTATTACAATTTCTATTCAGACCACAATATCAAATTCTAAACCAAGATAATTCCAATAAATTCAAAAAAGGCACTACAAGTACATGCCTTGCTTGGGGCGACCAGAAATTTGCTCGGGCGACAGAATCGGCCTCCCAGTGTACCTATCCTTGGTTATTGGCCCATAACTTTTCTCATACTTAGCCAAATCACGTGATTCTAGTTTACTTTGAAACCTAATTTAACATGAAACATTTTATATGATCAATACTTTTCCAAATTTATTCATTTACCTAATGTAAATTCGGTTGAAACATGACGCATATGCAGGATAATTGAAATATTCAGCTTGACACCTTTTGGTAGAAAATTCATAAATTTTACATACAAAATCAAAATAACTTGATTCTAATGTCAAATCGAAACTAACTCATAGTACTACACTTTCTATTCAGACCATAATATCAAATTCAAAATCGATAATTCTCAGAAATTCAAAAAAGGCACTGCATGTATAGGTCTTGCTTGGGCGACCCATCAGTCGCCCAGGCCTTGCTTGGGGCAACATAGATGCATGATGGGCGACGGATAATGCCCGGGGGTGAGCGAGATTGCATGATGGGCGACCGATAAGTCATTTATGAACCTTAATTAACACAGCTAATGAGTTATAAGCTATCAAAATACGAGAGAGAAACCAATGAATTGGATTTATTACAAGCTATTGTGATGCTCATTGTATACAAGTTATTTGAAATAGAATTTATTTTATTAATTCTTTGAATACAAGGTTGGCCCGACGAGGGACTGATGTTGACACAAGAAGCGACCGAGGTTGGTAGGAGGGGCGACCTATGTTGGCACGAGGGAGCCGAGGTTGGAGACTACACCCTATGCTCTAAAGGTAAGTACTGCACAAAAGACTACTCGTGTAGGATAGTAACGACTTAACTCGAGCAACCATCTAACGCGTTATCTTTCTTAAACAAATTTTGATGGGTGATTCGATCAACGACGGATTTTTGACTTATCGGTATTCGATATTTTACAAGAACAGATTTTTTTAGCATCGTATCGAACCAAGTCCTCACCCTAATTCAACCTACGCGGTTCCAACCCTGGAAACAAATGCAGTTTACAGCATTGACATGGTATGATTCTGACACGTCAAATCCCAGTTGATTTGGCACAACCAATCAACCGTGAACACGTCTTTAGCACATGGAGGAAGAAGGTCTGATTCAATCAATGTCAACTTTATTAAGATTCCATTGTCCGTTGTCCTTTGTACCCTCGCTCTTTTGAATGTGAGGTGAGAAGAACGTACGAAAAACCCGAAACGACAAGAAACGCGAAGAAAATGTCATGGCCCATTATACATCGAAATCTGCAGTACTTTTAAAGCAAAGATTATGGTTTATAATTCTAGATCATTTGCTCTGTACACTGCATGAACCCGATAGAGCTATAACCATGGTGGATTTTGTCTTTTCCTGCACTGCAGTCATATTCATGATTTACGAAACCCTAATGGAAAATGGTTTCATTTGAAATTCTTGTTGGCATGCGGTTTCTGGCAAAAGCTTGTTGCTTTGATATGTAAAAGATTTTTCCAAAAAAGAGCTACTCTTTAATTTTCAGATTTGATCCTTTCCCTTGAACATTAACATAAAAATTGGTCAAGAAAAGGGAGCAAGTCCAGATAATATTAATGGGTTTTGGATTTTTTTGGTGTAGTGAGGGAGAGAGGATACATATTTTGACAGAAGAGAGTGAGCATACGCAGGCAATTGCATAAGAAGTATGCTTTTGTGGATGCGTGTGCTCACTACTTTTCTGTCAGCTTGTGTCTCTATCCCTATTCTTCACTGGTTGTTAATTGAGCATAAATAATTATTATTCACTTAGATTTGTAACATAATTTCAATACCCTTGTTGTTTAATCTCGTTTTTATGCTCTGGGAAGGCTTGAAAAACGGATTAATCTGTATTATGTTAGTGTTAAATAGTGATATATGGACACTTGATTTGATAAGCCACCTGCAACTGACACGCTGACCAAGCATTATCTTTTGCACACATCGCCACTGAATATATAGCAGTCTCTGTTTTTTTTTCTCTTTCTTCATATTTTATGTTTTAAAGTTATTTCTTTTGTTGGCGAAGGGAAAAGTCATATCATCTCGTGGAAGTGATGGATTTTCATGGCTGGTTTCTTTATTTTATTTTTTAGTTTATTTTTTTTGGGAAAATATTGTTATTTTATAATATTTTAACTTATCCACTAATAATTGCTTAATTTGCTGGGATGGAGCTCTGAAGCGTGTATTTTGAGGTTGCTTTTCGAGAGGACGAACTGGGTTACGAAGGTACGCCTAGGGTACTGTTCTTGTTTTAACGGATAAAATCTTATGCTTTTCCTAGGGTAATCTATTGAATTTAGCAGACTCCAGTAAAAACTTTGAATATTTTGCATTTTTCCGGTCATCCTTATCCTTTCCCAAGCCAAAGGTATACAGTAATCAGCTCTTGTTCTTCTTTCTATTCACATTTCTGAGTTTCCCCCCTTTATTTTATGGCCATATTTCCTTTTCTTAATGGGAAATCTTCTGTTTTTATTTTAAATGATGATTCCATTTTAAGATTTGTTTGAATCTTGAATCCTAATGGCTGGAAACTTGATTGAATACATTTTATGCTATATAATTTGCTTGTTTCCTAGAGGTCAAGTTTCGTTTCGGTTTCAGAATCATGGATATCTGAAGGGGGGAAGTTCTTATCCTCACGGACAGGTGAGGCATTTTATACCATTCATAAATCTGATAATCTTCTATATTTTTCTTTGTTTTTCCGGGGTCAATTCTGTGCTCAATGATCTAAGAACTCGTGATTTATTTCAGTAAATGTGTAGAAAGGTCACACACAAAATCTGGGCTTCTCAGGTAATATTTATTTGTTTAATCTTCTTGGTGTATCCATTAAGATGGTGCTGTTTGATTTTCAAGTTGAAATCTTATTCAGCTGCACTTTATATGTTTATTATCTTATCCGGGGTTGCTTGATTCTTCATTATAAAATATCGATGCTCTCTCTTTTTATGCTGATTGAGATTTAATTTCTTAGTGATTGTGCTTAATTAGATGAGGATACAGTTATAGCTTGTGTGGAGGATGGTATCTTGGAAGGATTATGTACGAGAAAGAATGAAGCCATTATGGATTGTGGGAGAGAGATGCACAATCTAGATTGTGCAAAATAGTCTTTTGAATCTTATGATAATAACATTATCCAAAAAAACTCGTTGATGATATCGAAATTTGTCAAGAAGTTGCTACTCAAGATGAGACCAATCAAGAATACAAAGATAGCTCAATAATGTAGTTTACTTGTTAGAAGAACCATGCTGATTCGAATCAACTTCTGAGTGGTGCTGTATGATTGATAGTTTTGACATGATATGTGGCTTAACCATTCTGATAGACAACATGTTGGCATCGTATAAAGGTTCTTTAGGGACAATATAAGTCACATGAGCTTTAAGACTAGGGATTTCGCTAAATATTGAAGGGAGAAACGAAAAAACCTCAAATATACATGAATCCCTCTCAGAAACCTCTAGATATCTTGTCCGTGGAAGAATTGTATGAGACAAGTGCAAGTAAGTTTAGGTAATATGTGAGGGATATCTAAACTGATCCCACAAGTGAACAACATTCAAGTATTAGTACGAGCCAAATACTGATTATCTTTATGAGGCCGAATGGCTATGGTTACTCGCCGAGAACATTTTTTTAGATTTTTTAGGCCTCCTAAAACCCTACTCAACCTAAAACTTATGAGTTCTAAAACAGGTAAACCCAATTTGACTCAGTTTTGGCAAAAAAATACTAGGGGTTCATTATGGATAAACTCAATATAATTGGTTTGAAATGCTTGTATGACATTTTGGGCAAAGAAAACTTGTCGATGATATCGAAATTTGTCAAGTATTTGCTACTCAAGATGTGACCAATCAAGAATACAAAGATAGCTTTATAATGTAGTTTACTTGTTAGAAGAACCATGCTGATTCGACTAAACTTCTGAGTGGTGCTGTATGATTGATAGTTTTGACATGATATGTGGCTTAACCATTCTGATAGACAATTTGCCATCATTTAAAGGTTCTTTAGGGACAATATAAGTCACATTGAGCTTTTGGAACTAGGGATTTCGCTGAATATTGAAGGGAGAAAACCAAAAACCGCAAATATACATGAATCCCTCTCGGAAACCTCTAGGTATCTTTCCGAGGATGACTCATTTTTGGGAAAAAAATAACGGCTCAAAATCGATATTCCGAATCCAAATGTTGTGTGGCGTCAAAATTTATCTACTCTAGTGTAAGTCAAATCTAATATTTGGAAAAGATTCTGCAAAGTATATAAGGAGAGAGACGGAGAACCAAAAGAAATCAGAACTTTAAGAGTCCCTCTTCAAAAACTTGGCGATGAATTGCATGGGACAATCACAGGGAAGTTTCTGTAAAATTTAATATTCAATGATTAGGAATTATTATTTGCCAACTAAGAAAATGTGCCTATTCTATATATCACCTCAAATTAAAATAGGAGTTCTTGAAGAGTCTTCGCATTGTCCATTTGCACCTCAAGAGCTTGTACCCTTGAACGTGGATAGTTACTTGTCTTTGAAAAGGAATAAAGACACGATTAATAGTCAAATACACAAATTTCAGGTAACTTGCTCCACTTTCATTCGTCTGTATATTTTATCTATTGCGTCGTTGAAAATTCAATGTAATATGCTGATTGTAAATCTTGAGCTCTTTACGCCGCTAGAACAAAAGTCTTGCTAGTTCATCTAGAAAGTTGTTATTAAGAATCCTTGTACATAATGGCATTCTAGCGATGACTATTTTAGCAAGTGATGGAAAGATATAGTAGTAAAAGGACTTGCATATAATACTTGTTGACCTTGAAAGGTATAAGATATAGTGTGAAAAGGAACCAACATGCATGAATGGTAAAAAAATTCCATACGAAAGCTAAATCATAGAAGAGTTACACCATGATGTTAAGCTCCACCCTGATAAATATGGACACCTTACCTAGTAAGAATGTTGGTATTGAGTTGTAGAAACCACACCCAATGCATGCAAATATCCGAGGATAATTAGTCAAATTTCTAATGTCACATAGTACACCTAGACAATTTCTTTTGTTCAAGATCACAAGGCAATAGCTCTCATATGTATTCCTAAAACTATGGATCTCACCTAAGTGCCTTAAATGGGCATGAAACCCTAACTATAGTTGCAAAATGGGCCTTCAATTATGACCTATTTGAGTGCATACCATATATTAGCCATTGACACTTGAAATGATTTTAGAAAAGTAAACTAATCTAGTTTAGGCTCATTTAAAGGTAATGATTAAGATATTGTCTATGATTAATTATTTAGTTAATTTAAAGTCTGTTTACAACTCTTTTGAGCTTCCATGTATTATTTTTCCAATATTTCGTTGCTTAAAATCGACAATAGTTTTTACCTTCAATCATCTTGATTTTATTCAATTTGCAAATTGCAAGCATCAAAGTTCTTGTATAGTCCTCTATTCATTTGTTTGTGGATCATGGCGAGGGTTATGTCATTCCGCCTCTCTACAAGAAAATTTATCCTTAAATCTTGGAGTGAGCCTAGACCAAATATGCACACCCTCAGCATCTCATCACCTTCTCCACTTGACCACTTATATAAGTAAAGAATGGATGTGAGGAAGAAATAAGGTTAACATGCCACTATGCGACACGTAACTCATGCTCCTCAACACATGAATATTCAAGATCATCCCATGTTTTCTCAAGCACGTAAAAGATACTCAACAATTTATCTCATAATCTACCTCGAATAAGCAATTAGGCAAATAATGCATCAGTAAACACTTCAAAAAGTAAACAAATAAGTCGCATCATAATGAAAGTTAACATATTGCACATGCTTATAGACTATTCAACTAGCATGAACCCAGTACTCCATTTCAGTAATCCAGAATATGCTATTTTTATTTCATCCATCCCATTGGTATTGTATTAAATACTTTGCACAAGCTTATATCATGCAATTTAAACTCAAATAAACTTCACCGTATACTCCACATAATGCTGTCAATTTAAAGTGTAAACATGTGCCAAAAGTATATTGACATGCTTAACAAACCAAACATTTATACAAGTTTAATTATTGCTTTAGAAAACAAATTTCTTATTACTAACAAGTATGAAATGAGCTACTTATTAAACTAAATAATGCAAGAAATATAATTGTGAAGCCATTTACCCGAGCTTTGAGACGCTCACAACGCTCAAAGACGTTCAACTCCCCCAAAAAATGGTCTACTAGTTTACTCTTAAGAAGAAGGTGAAATATTAGAGTTTGAATCAAAAGAAAACAAGATTTTAGTGAAGAAAAGCATGAAACTAGTTGAGATGGATGAAACCCTTGTTACTATCACTTGGCACATCCCAAAAAGAGTAATGAAGCCTAATTTATGCTCAAGGGTTCTAGTTAATGCCGGAAAACTCTAGTTTTGCCCCACCAGAAATCATGGTCAAATTCGTGGTTGTTGTGCATGTATATTTTTATCATAGAGCAAAAAGCATGGGTTCATGCTACTGCACGTATTTGATATGCTATGCACTGCCCTGCTCCATGCATCACGTCGTGCTTGCGTCTATGAATGCTCGTGACATGACACTGTTAGGTGTACGTTCCGCTTTGAATCGTCGATTGATAACCTGCAACCAATACAAGAAACCAATCACAGTATACAATTCACAAAGAACTATATAATCAAATATCAAACAAGAGTAAGGAAATTGGGCTCAGGTCGAGCAGGGTTTCCTTTCTACGTCGTCACCGGGGAACCAATGTATCGTAGCCAAAAATGGGAGACACACACGCTGCCCCAAGACACTGCCCGAAGCACTCCACAGCCACTGCCAGAGAGCTTCACCAGAAATCTGACCACAAAGGTCAAGACTCACGGCAGCCACCACCACTCTCACGTAGAAAGCTCACGGCCAACCACCACGATACACGCACACAGCGCACACAGCACGCTTACACCACAAGAACAGGGACGCAAAAAGAAAGGGAAAAACGAAATACACAAAGGATTTCAGACTTTTTCACTCACCTCATCATGGAACAAATCCATGATTAATAGCAGCGAGGAAGACGAAGGGAAGGGGAGCAAGTCCCAAGCAACGCGGTCAAGAGAGTCCAGCCGAGGAGACACGATCGAGAAGCTTCTGGAGTGGGTGAAGAAAACAAAGGGGTAGATGGAATGGGGCTCGGTAATTATAAGGGAGAAGAGAAGAAAAAATAAAGCTAAGGCCCAAATGGGAATAAAGGTAATGGGCCAAAACCCAACAAATCTCCACCTTGGCACAATACCGACTCCACCTCAACGTAAGGAAAACCCTATAGATGACTCATCATCGCCCAAAGGGTCCCCACAACACACACAGTATTGTGTTGACCAAATTCTTGTCATAGCACAAAGCACAGACAAAGAACACAGACAATAACCAACACAAAGAGGTTAAAGTCAATAACCGGGGTAACAATTCTATAACACGCACACAGCAGTTATATACCACCAACATAGTTAGCAACACTAATCAATCACCTGTATCAAAATTCAAAATTTTTAGACATGATTGCAATTTAGAAATAGGTAAACACTTAGTTCTCATATCAGCAGGATTATATTCAGAAGGAATCTTTTCAAGATTAACTAATCATTTAGCCACTACATCCATAATGTAATGAAATCTAACATCAATATGCTTAGTGCGATCATGAAAAACAGGATTCTTACACAATTGAATGCCGGACTGAGAATCAGAAAATACCTCTACCTTACCTTCGAGCAAGCTAAGTTCGGAGATCAAACCTTTCAGCCAGACAGCTTCCTTCAAAGCTTCTGTTACAGCAACATATTCTGATTCCGTTGTCGACAAGACATCGATATGCTGCAGCTGCGATTTCCAACTTATACATGCTCCACACAAAGTAAAAACATATAAAGTACTAGATTTTTTATTGTCCTTATCATTAGCATAATTAGAATCAACATAACCTTTCAACTTAACACCATCAGCATATTTAGAAAAACATAAGCCATAATGCATAGAGTTTTTCAAATATCGCAACAACCATTTAACAGCATTCCAATGTACCACACCAGGATTAGACATATATCTACTTAAGCAGCTAACAGCATAAGCAATGTCAGGTCTAGTGCTAACCAACAAATACATTATAGAACCAATAGCATTTGAGTACGATACATTTTTCATGGCATCAAAGTCAACATCAGTTTTGGGACTTTGATCTTTACTTAGCACAAAATGAGCAGCTAAGGGCACGTTAACAGGTTTTGCATCAAACATGGAAAATTTCTTTAAAATTTTCTCTACATAAGAAGTTTGCTTTAACCAGAGAGTAGATTCATTTCTATCTCTAACAATGTCCATGCCTAGGATTCTACTAGCATCACCTAAGAACTTCATATCAAATTTATCACTTAAACAGTTCTTAATATGCTCAATGGATTTCAGACAAGGACTAGCAATCAACATGTCATCCACCTAAATCAACAAGAAAACAGGCACTGTCATTTTATCCTTAAAATACAAGCAATGATCAAAAGAGCTTCTTTTAAATTTTAAGGTAAGCATGCATTCATCAAACTTCTTATTCCATTGCCTAGGTGACTGCTTTAGGCCATACAAAGATTTATTAAGCAAACAAACATGATTAGGGTTCTTTGAGTCAACAAAACCATCAGGTTGTTTCATGTAAATCTTTTCATCTAAGTCACTATGCAAAAAAGCGGTTTTAACATCCATCTGTTTAAGTTCCCAATTAAAGTGAGCACAAGTGATAATAAAATTCTCACAGTAGTAAACTTAACAACAGGAACAAAGATTTCAGTATAGTCAATACCCTCTCTTTGAGTAAAACCTTTTGCAACTAGCCTAGCTTTATATCTAACAGAATCAACTTCATTCTTTACCTTAAATAACCATTTGCAATCTACCAAAGAGCAATTAACTTGTTTAGGTACAAGAGTCCATGTATGATTCACAACTAAAGAATGCATTTCATCTTTCATGGCACTAAGCCAATATTCAGCATTTTTAGATTTCAAATTTTTCATTATAGGTCTTAGGCTCACAATTATCAATAGACTCAAACATATTGAAAACATGCGATGTGAGGTGAAAATCATTAAACCTAGCAGGTTGTTTCACATTTCTTTTAACCCTATCTCTAGTCAACATATAATCATGCAGATCTTCATGTTCATTAGCAACCAATTCATTATGCACATGTTCGTCAACATTTTCATGCAAATCAGGTTCATTAACAGGCAAGTTCTCATGATTCATATTAGGGAGCACATCGTTTTCAATAACAGGGGTAACAATAGGCAAGGACTCCACCTTGCTCGATGTAGTTTCAGACTCACAGTCAGATTCAGGCAAAGATGGAAGCAAGCAAGGCATTTCAGATTCAATAAAAATGACATCCCTACTTATAATAGTTTTGAAACCAGGTTCACATCTTAACCAAAGCCTATATCCTTTTACACCCTCAGGATAACCAAGAAAGACGCACTTAACTGACCTATGTTCAAGTTTGTCTCATTTCCTATGCACAAAAGCAGAACAACCAAACACTTTAAGATTTGAAAAATCTAATTTCTTACCAGAAAAAACACTTTCGAGACACTTACCATTCAAAGGCACGGAAGGATATCTATTTATCAAATAAGAAGTTGTCACGACAGCTTCGCCCCAGAACTTCTTTGAGAGTCCAGAAGATGCAAGCATACTTCTAACTCTCTCGAGTAAAGTTCTGTTCATCCTCTCAGCAACACCATTCTGCTGGGGAGTATAGGGCACAGTCTTGTGTCTCAGAATCCCAGATTCACTGCACAAGTCATCAAACAAGATATTGCAGAATTCCATTCCATTATCTGTCCTAAGCCGTTTAATCTTTTTTCCAGTTTGGTTTTCAATCAAAATCTTCCAGTTTTTAAATTTATCAAAAACATCAGATTTATTCTTCAGTAGAAAAATCCACACTTTTCTAGAGTAATCATCAATGATAGACAAAAAATACCTATTACCACCTTGAGTTGGGACAGGTGAAGGTCCCCAAACATCAGCATGCAGGTATTCAAGTATATCAGAACATTTAGTCACATTGGGGGAAGGGGAGATAGGAAATTTAACCCTTTGCTGTTTGGTTAAAACACAGGAATCACAAAAGTCATGCAAGACAATTTATCCCTACCAAAACAACCATCTTTGTGTAAAATCTCTAATCCTTTAGAACTCATATGACCTAACCTTTTATGCCATAAATCAGTTAAATCATCTGACACAGAATTAGCACAGATTTTATCACAGACTGTTTTGCAAACATACAAATTCCTCCTTTTCTCAGCCTTAAAAGCTGCCAAAGACCCCCGCGTAATTTTCACGCACCATTTCCCCATTTACCCTCATAACCATCAGACTCTAAAGCTGCACATGACATCAAGTTATTGCACAAAGCAGGAACATGTCTAACATCTTTCAAAGTCACAGAATAACCAGATTCAAATTTCAGACAAATATTACCAATACCAGAAACTTTACACAATTTCTCGTTGGCCATAGAAACAGAAGCATGCTCAATTTCTCTGTAGCTAGAAAACAAATTTTTAAGTGGTGCCATGTGATAAGTGCAACCTGAGTCAATAAGCCATTCATTTTCACACACAGGTAATGAAAGCACAGAGTTCACAGAGTCACATAATTCAGTCACCATAAAA